>JAGKTI010006407.1:0-20375 GCA_018397915.1 Birgus latro
GCATGAAAAAATTAAATTGCAAGCAGGAAATTATGATTAACATTTTTGGTAATTTTTTAACACATTTACAGCATGATGAAAATAGGTTAGGAATGAAAATCTTTATGGTAATCATAGGTTAGGTTAGGTTAGGATAGGTTAGGTTAGGTTATGACCGAATATGAAATTCACTGGCTTCCACCTTTTTCCTAGCTAGTGCACTTAAGAACCATGCATGAAAAAATTTAATTGCAAGCAGGAAATTATGATTAACATTATTTGTAATTTTTTAACACAGTTACAGCATCATGAAAACAGGTTAGGCATGAAAATCATTATGGTAATCATAGGTTAGGTTAGGATAGGTTAGATTAGGTTAGGTTATGACCGAATATGAAATTCACTGGCTTCCACCTTTTTCCTAGCTAGTGCACTTAAGAACCATGCATGAAAAAATTAAATTGCAAGCAGGAAATTATGATTAACATTTTTTGTAATTTTTTAACACATTTACTGCATGATGAAAACAGGTTAGGCATGAAAATCTTTATGGTAATTATAGGTTAGGTTAGGATAGGTTAGGTTAGGTTAGGTTATGACCGAATATGAAATTCACTGGCTTCCACCTTTTTCCTAGCTAGTGCACTTAAGAACCATGCATGAAAAAATTAAACTGCAAGCAGGAAATTATGATTAACATTTTTGGTAATTTTTTAACACATTTACAGCATCATGAAAACAGGTTAGGCATGAAAATCTTTATGGTAAGCATAGGTTAGGTTAGGTTAGGTTATGACCGAATATGAAATTCACTGGCTTCCACCTTTTTCCTAGCTAGTGCACTTAAAAACCATGCATGAAAATTTTAAACTGAAAGCAGGAAATTATGATTAATATAAATTCACTGGCTTCCACCTTTTTCCTAGCTAGTGCACTTAAAAACCATGCATGAAAATTTTAAACTGAAAGCAGGAAATTATGATTAACATTTAGGATAATTTTTTAACACATTTACAGCATGATGAAAACAGGTTAGGCATGAAAATCTTTATGGTAAGCATAGGTTAGGTTAGGTTAGGTTATGACCGAATATGAAATTCACTGGCTTCCACCTTTTTCCTAGCTAGTGCACTTAAAAACCATGCATGAAAAAATTAAAGAGAAAGCAGGAAATTATGATTAACATTTAGGGTAATTTTTTAACACATTTACAGCATGATGAAAACAGGTTAGACACAAAAATCATTATGGAAATCATCTTGCACACAGTTTATGCATGAGATTAATGATATGGAAAGAACAAAACAAGGAATTTTGATGAAGTTAGGGTACTTACAAAAAAGAAGCCGCCGTCTATAACTCGCTCTATCATCTCAGACTTTGACACGAAGAAATTGCACCACACAACCTTAGCAATTTACAATCACCAGCACTTTTCACCAACACTTTCCACAACGTTTTTTTTGCATAACTGGGATCGCATCACTTCACTGCACTGTACATAACAGTAAATTCCCGTGTGGTCTACTGACGAGTCCTGGAGCCTGAACTTCTCAGCAGCAGCTTTCAGCTCCTTTCCATGTACCAACACACCTGCGGCACGTTGTTGTCATTACCAAATCAGCGTGGATCGGTCGATGTCTGCATACTTAGGACGAAACATCACCTTCCTCTCCACGTTTCATTTGGTCTTCGAAGCGAAATCAGCATGTACTGCTGTAGTTTGTCTCGGGACTTCTTGATATCAAACAAGGTGGAGTGAGGGAGGTTAAACTCACGTAGGATACGTCCTGTTGACCACCCAGCGTCCACCTTGTCCAATATCTGCCTCTTCTTCTCCAGAGTCAGAACCACTTTCTTCCTCTTCTCAGGAGGCAGGGCCATCATCACACACATGATGAAGAAGGTGAAGAGCAGTATCAAGCACTGTAGGAGGTAGGGTATCACCACAAAAGCAATCACTTCGGCCGCCACTGTCAGAGGTGTTCACGAGGCAGCAACTGAGTGGGTAATGGCGACCGACAGACAGGCACCACACGCGTAAAGACAGCCGATCGGCACGCGCAGGAAATTCAAATTGACGCGGTCCCCAAAAATCGAATTTTTTTCGATTTTTTCGAATTTTTTGGCATTTTGGGGGTTGGGCAGCCCACAATATCCGAATAGTGAGTATGTCCGAGTATTGGGCGTCCGAATAATGGAGGGATTACAACTAGACAGCGCCTTGCTCCCTTTCCCAATAGAATTTCATGTAACTAATGACCTGAAATATCCAGCAGATGCCCTGATTGGCTTACCCACCATGGCACAACACTCCACTGCATTATTACCTGCCTGTAGTAGTATAGACATTTCTGGGTTTCCAGTCTACAGTATGAAATGTCCCCATCCTGTACTGCCATTAACTTCAGTCGTTCAGTCCCCCCTGACTCTCGCACTCCCTAAGAGTACAGAACAAGCCGAGCCGTCATCATCATCATCACCCAAGAATACAAAGATCATCCCTCGCTGACTGAGAGCAAGGAAACACCAGATGATACATCCTCTCAGCATTCAGAAAAGGCTCTTCCAGCCTCCTCTAACGACAGAACTACAGCCGACTCAGACATGTCTCTGTTACCTACCTCACAAAGTCTAACTGATGTTCTCCAACACGCAGAGACGAGGCGTGCAGTAATGAATACGTGCACAATTTTGTTACCGAATGAGTTCGCCAAAGTCTCTGTTCATGTAGTCGGTGGGAAAGAAGGCACAGATGTACTAACACTACCTGAGACGTGTAGTGTGAATGGCTTAACTTATGAGTCAGCCTGGTGCACGATCTTAGAGGACAGTCTATGTTATCTATACTTGCTCAATGTCATGAATGCTCCACTAAAGCTTAAAAGTGGTGTAAAGATTGGAGATTTCCTAGTATACCCAGCGGCCGTAATGATGTGACAGGAATCCTCTATCCCTACTGATGATATTCAACCAACCGGTATCTGTGCCATTAACTCTACGGGATCTGCTCCGACTCGTTCACCTGACCTGCTCTCAAACTTAACTTGCAAAGATTTTCCACAGCATAAATCTCAACTGCTCGACCTTTTGCACGCTTACAGAAATGTGGTAGCCTTACCTGGAGAACAAATGGGCAAGACAGACTTAGTCAAACATCACATAGACCTAGTGCCAGGAACTCAGCCGATTTACATACCAGCATATCGGTTACCTCACAGCTTGAGAAAACAGACAGATCAGACGGTACAGCAAATGTTAGTTCAGGACATTATCGAACCCTCCATCAGTCCACGGAATAGTCCTCTTTTCTTAGTCCCAAAGAAGGACGGCAACTTTAGATCAGTGGTGGACTACCGTAAAGTAAACTTCATGACCGTTCCAGACCGTTTCCCATTACCTGTCCTCACAGATTTGCTAGAATCACTAGGTGAAAATAACGTAGTCTTCTCATCCCTAGACCTCCTCAGTGGTTACTGGCAGGTCGAAATGGAAGAATCTTCTCGCCCAATTACAGCCTTCAGCACCCCTTCCGGACATTTTCAGTTTAAGAGACTTCATTTTGGTTTGAGAAATTCTCCTTCAGTATTCATGCGACTTATCCATTCGGTCTTTAGTGGCACGATGGGCCACTCTCTTTTGCTTACCTAGATGACATCATTGTTGTAAGTAAATCAGTCCCTGACCATTTTGCCAAACTACAGCAAGTACTGGAACGCCTACAGCTAGCAGACCTGAAAATCAACCTCAGTAAATGTGACTTCCTGCGAAAGAAAATCAACTTTCTAGGCCATGTCATCGACGCACAAGGCATTCATACTAATGACGACAAAACTAAGGCGATCGTCAATTTCCCAGAACCTAACACAACCGATGCTGTCAGAAGTTTCCTAGGCCTAAGTGGTTACTATCGCAGATTCATTAAAGACTATGCAAAGATCGCCGCTCCTCTAACCCACTTATTAAGGAAGAATGTATACTTTGTGTGGACTAACGATTAGTCCCAGGCTTTCCAAGTGCTAAAGACAGCTCTTGTCAATGCCCCAATTTTAGCATTCCCTGATTATTCCAAACCCTTTCTTCTATGCACAGATACCTTAGGCGCAGGACTTGGTGCAGTTTTAATGCAACTAGATCAAGCGTCCAGGAAGCGTGTAATAGCGTATGCTAGTCGCGCACTTACCACCGCTGAACGTAATTACAGTGTCACCGATTTAGAAGCTTTGGCAGTCGTCTGGTCCTTGAAACATTTCAGAGACATAGTATATGGTTATCTAGTGCATATCCAGACAGACCACCTTCCTCTATGTGATTTGTTTAAGGGACGCAACCTCACTGGTAGGTTAGCTAGATGGTCCATCACCATCCAGGACTTCAATCCCACTTTTCAGTATGTCCCAGGAAAATCGAATGTAGTTGCGGATGCCTTCTCACGTCATGTAGCTGCACCTGTCACGTCCCTGCAGCCCAAGGTCACTGACAGCACAACCTTAACATCAGAGGATGTTCAAAACTCTCAGCGCAAGGATTCCACGTGGACACAAGTAGTTTATTTCCTTGAATCAGGAGATGCCTCGACGTTAACTGCTCTCCCAGTACCACTAGATGAGTTCATACTCAAAGATGGTCTCTTGTACAGAAAAACATTCCTTACAGGAAAGGATTTGCCCAACAAAGAAGTACACCAACTCGTTGTCCCTACTGACCTGATATCTGCGGTCCTTCAAATCGTTCACGATACACCTCACGCATCCCATCCAGGTAAAGACCGATGCTTGCGCCAAGCACGTCTCAGGTACTACTGGCCAACCATGCGTCGCAATATCAATGCGCACTGTGACTCTTGCACCTCGTGCCACCACCACAAAGGTTCCAACGGCTTACCTGCACCGCTCTTACAATATCCAATCCCGTCACGCCCATGGGAAACAGTGTCCATCGATCTTCTAAAACTCCCTCTTACAGAATCAGGTGCAGAGTATTTGTTTGTAGCAGTCGACCACTTCTCACGCTATTGTGTCCTCGTCCCCCTCTCAGATAAGACCGCGAAGAGTGTTGCACATGCCTTCGTAGATCATGTAATTTGCCCGTTCAGTACACCACATACCATCCTCACTGACAACGGGACTGAGTTCAACAATAGCCTCCTGGCGGAGATCTGTCGCCGCTTTAAAATTAATAAATGCAATGTCATACCTAACCATCCAGCTTCCAATGGCCTTGTAGAGCACCACAATAGAAAAATCTTGGAGTGCCTCAGACACCTAGGCTCCCATAGTTCGACATGGGATGACTGGATTCCCCAAGTGGCATCCTCAATCGATAGATCCATCAACGCTTCCATTGGTGAATCTCCCTTCTTTGGCCTCTTTGGTTTTGACAAACACCTACCATACACCCTGTTATCCTCAAAGCCAGACCCCATCTATAACATGGATGACTATGTCAAAGTAAAATTGGCCAACTTCCAAACAATCCATCAGTATGTAACGTCCAATCTCGCTTCATCTAAGAAGGACATGATACAACGCCAACATAAATCTGCCTCTCCTATCACTATCAACGTTGGTGATCCAGTCTTTGCTCATTCCCATACGCATACCTCTAAATTGGATGACAAATTTACCGGCCCCCATCGCGTTCTGACTAAACAAGCCAACAAGTTCCACATCCAAGACCTCTCCACTACAGGCACTAAGTGGGTCCATGCTGACGATCTAAAACGTGCTCCACGGGGCCTAGTGTTGGAAGAATCACTTGCACAACCTACTGCTCTCCCTCCTACTCCACAAATCCCTCAATCTATCCCATCTCCACCTATCCATCAGTCTCCTTCCTCTCCACCTACACCTACTCATTCATCAAACAATCAGTATCGATCCAAACTGCGTTCCGCCCATCAACCTCTCCAGGAACTCTTCCATTAATTCTCACCTAATCTTCTAGGTATGATGTTAGCGGTCTACCTGCTGGCTGTACTGACCCTCCTAGGGTCTGGGTCGGGTGAGGATGATGGTGGAGTACGTCCTGGGGCCTTGGTCAGCTCAAGAGGCGAGGTAATGCTGATTGAAGATGTAGTCTCCCTGCGCTACGATCTTGCACCCCTGGCCGACATAGCCATCACCCTGCCTGCCTACAAGCACCAGCTCCACAAAATCAAGACCCACCTTACAGCCTTCATGGGGAAACACAACCCAAATCAGTATTTATATCATCTTTTCCTCCCATTCTCCTGGCAGTTGCAATACGTTTCTCGTAAATTCACTGAACTCAATGACACTTTTTCCATTCAGCCACCCGTAGGTCGTTCTTGTGTGAAACGAGGTCTCTTTGACCTCAGAGGTGAGATTCTAAGCGGCTTGTTTGGCGTCGCTACAGCCCATGACCTTTCCGGCTTCAAATCTGACCTAGTTCATTTAGCTTCCACCCTAGAATCTCAGCACTGAGTCATCAAAGTCCAACACACTATGTTACAGAAGATTACAACCCACCTAAATGAAGTAACTTACACTCTGAACAACTTCACCGACATCTTAAAACAACACCTCTCCAATCTCAATGTTATTTCTCAGTTCATTTATCTCAAACTCAACATGGATAATCTCCAACTAGCCATTGACTCTCTCCTCTCTCAGGTCACTAACTTGGTTCGTATCCTAGTCGATGCTATTAATGGACGTGTCACTGCAGACTTAGTACCTATCTCAGCTCTCCGCTCTGTATTAGAATGGGCTCACTCTACTTTCGGTTTATCTCCAGTACTCCCCTACTCCTCTCTCGAATATTACTATCCAGTTCTCAAGGCCACTCTTCTCACCACATCCGTCGTTGTCCATATCCCTCTCTGTTCTGACATCACCTTCAACCTTTTCCACATCATTCCCTTCCCCTTCCGATACAACAACTCCTTATTGCAAGTCTCTGGTCCTTCAGAATATTTCCTCCTATCCCATGACCATCTTTCAGTTGCCTTCCTTTCTACCACCGACCTCCAGCAGCGTTCCTCCCTCACCCCCACCTCTCGTCTCTGTGGTGCCCACCTTTTCGCTATCTTCCATAGCAGCGCTACACCCTGTGAGTCTGCTTTAGTTCGTAACCATTCCATATACTCGGTCTGTTCCTTTGTTCCAGCTCCTGTACTCCCAGTCCACCATGCTCACCTCAACCACGTCCAGTACTTCTTCTTCACTGTCCCCGTCTCTGTCACCATCATGTGTCCAGGTACTTCGGTCGGCTCCGTACCCGCTCATGGTCTCTACAAAGCACCGGACTATTGTACCGTCAAACCAGAGTCAGTCATCACTTATGCCACTCGCTATCACCAATCAGTCCGTAAACACTCCTATGACATCTTCAAACCAGTTGACATGCCTTCCAACCTGCCATCTACTAACATTACCTTTATCTCCCCCAACATGCGTATGCTAACATTCCTCAACGACAGTGACTTCATTATGAATCAATTTTCTCTGGCCCTCAGCCGTTCATGGGTTCATCCAACCATTGTGTTTCCCCCTGTGGTCATCTCTTTCATAGGTTTTCTACTCATAATCTGTGCAGTGCACTGTTGTGTCAGGAAAATGGAACGCAGACTACAGGAAATCAGACTTGCTACTGGCATAGTACACCCTCCCCAGGATTAAGTGCACTACCATTCAGTGACTACCTATGCCACCTGATAAGCTGCATAAACTGTGGACAGAAAAAGTACCACCAGCAAATGTTGACATATCTCTGATACAGTAATGTGTGACAACTAGAAACTAACATAGAAGAAAAAAAAAATGAAAGACATGTGTACCCTATTTCACGAGTGTTATCTACAGTACTTATATAGATATCTGAACATATATCAACAGGACTCTGTGTATGTTATATCAACATACCTCCCCTTGTAACAATGTATATCACTAGTTTCCATCCCCTTGACATGGCCATGTCCTCCCTCCAACCCCTGTATCATACTTACTACCTCCCATCCCCTGTATCATAATCCCTCCCTCCTTCCCCTGTATCATACTCCCTACCTGTACAAATCTACCACCTCCCTTAGTCATATGAACCACCCCATATATCTCCTCTCTAGTGTCAGGAGACACAATCTCAACCACCAGGGGGAGTATTGTACCATTCCCCTTATATGTATATGTATATATGCCTCCCTCACAGTGTACCCCCCCCACTATATGCCCCCCCACTGTATCCAGAATTGCAGCATAAGCAGCGCTTCCCAGGCTAGCCTAGCCAATCAACTCCATATGTCTTGACTCCAGGCAGTCGAGGGCTGATATCAGAGAGGTAACACCTATATTTCTGTGCTCCACAATTAAAGGCCATAAATAGCTACTCCAGGACTTTCCTTCAACCATTAAGAGAGGGGTGTTACATTTTGAGTGGAGAGGTATATGAGAGAGGAGGGTGTGAGCTGGGAGCAGGGCAGTGACATGGTGGAGGACAGAGCGACATGGAGGTGATTTGTTTGTGGCCACCCTGTGCAGGATTAAGGCATCTGGCAATACAGTGCTTCCTCCAATTTTGCGAGAATATGGTCGACAAAAACCCTCGCAAAATCAAAATTCGCAAAATTCAAACAATTAAATACAGTATATGAAATAAAGGCAAATTGGTCGACATCACCCCAAGGTAAGCACTTTTTCCCACTCTTTCTCTCGACTCTACCTCTTAATTTTACGATGATAAATGAAACAAACACGAACTGATGTACTGTACAGTGATATAAATGAGAAAACATCATAGGTAAGAAACATTTTTTAAAAAAATGCATTTACACTGATGTGAAGATTGGCTTGGTTTACAGGACTGGTGGCGGGGCGAGGCTTGGCTACTGTCGCCCTGCGGAGCCTAAGTCATCACTATCACTGTTGACAGATATTTCCACATCTTGCTGTGTTTTTTCTGCCTCTCTCATGAATCCCTCGAAGTCAGAATCGTCATCAGAAAAAAAGGTTGGGGATGCTAGGATCGCTGGCTGCTTGGGGAGGGGTGGCAGGAAGGCTGGTTGATGGGGCAGGGTCTCTTGGGGTTCTCATTAATTTTGTGATTAGAGACTGCTTCCTCTTGTTAACCCCATCTCTGTGTAGGTCAGCATAAAAACGAAGGGCCCTGTCAACACCGTGGCATGCTTGCTGAGCCCTAAATTGTCACAGTCGTTGTTCACGATGGTTTTTTTCAGCTGGTCAATGATGGCGAGAATATTGGCCAGGTTATGCATCATTAATTCTCAGCCGCTTCGCTTTTATGCTGACCTCCACAAAGATGGGGTTAACAAGAGAAAGCAGTCTCTAATTCACAAAATTCAACCCCTACCTTTTCCTTTCTTTGAATGTAGTGAGCAAGATATCTTTCCATTTTTATTAGCACTTCTTTGTTGTCCACCAGCATTCTACCAACAAACTGAGCACCTCCATAGTTATTCGATGCTTGCTTGATTTGTTCACTGTTCTTTAAAATCATTCTCACTGTCGATTCACCAACACCAAACTCCTGACCAATTGCAGAATTATCTTCACCTGCTTTTTTCCTTTCAATCATTTTCAGTTTGGTCTCCAAAATTATTTTCTTGTTCTTCTTACCCGCTGGCGCCATGATAACACTCGTGCAAGGTTAGACTGCTGGGGTATTGCGAGGAGCACCACGAAATTGTGAGGGTCAGTGACCTTGGTTGGAAACAGGTGCAAACGAACATGGCGGGGCGGCAGATCACTGAACTAGGAGGCTCAGTACGCCCAATGAACCATGATGTCATTACTCGGGGTGGCAAAGTAGTGCGGGAAGACGACTCTCCCACCTCTCGATCTCGCAAAGTGTGTGATCAGTCGCAAAGTTCATGAATGTTAAAAAATACATGACTTTGGGAACTACCTCGCAAAATTGGTGAATCGCAAAGTTAAAGTTCGCAAAGTTGAAGGATGCACTGTAAATAGATGAATAGATTTTCTTTGTTTTCCTTTCTTGAATATACTATGATAAAGTACAACTACTGTATTCTGCTTTAAAATAACACCAAAACCAACATTCTATCATGAAAAGTGTATTAACACAGAGTGATCACAGAATAATATTGCAGTATGATGATGCAGCCCAGTGAGAGAGCGGCTGATTCTAGCACAGACATAATCTGCCCGACCCAGAAACCTGATAGGGTTAAGATGATGTACTCAAATGTAGATGGAATAGTATCTAAATTATTAAAGGTAAAAGACTATACAAAAAAAACAAAGGAACCTCATATTACTTGCCTAACTGAAACAAAATTAATCCCAAGGATATTCAGTGGCACCCTAAATTTTAAGGAATACAATATATGGAGAAGAGAAAGATTTTTTTTTTTTTAAGGAGGTGTTATGATAGTAACAAAGAAAAATCTCCAACTCGAAAAGATACAACTAGATATACCCTCACAAGAAGAATCAATTGCAGTAGAGATCAACACATCTAAACGGTAAATTTTGGTGGCTAATTTATATATGCCACCCAAAACAAACACTTGGGAAAAAGGTGAATAAGAAGACTTGACAGAAAGTGCAATTCAGAGTTTAAGAGCCCTACCACACAGAATGGAAGCGAAATCAGAAAGAATTATATTAACTGGAAATTTCATCACAAATATAAATTGGAATACTCCAGATGTAAGAAGCTATGAAAACTGTTGGGATCATAAGCTCATTGAATGTGAACAAGAGGTTTTCCTAATACAGAATGTAAAGGAAAACGCCAGAAAACGAGGACTGGAACATCTACCATTATTAGATCTTATATTTACTAGGCAAGATAATGATATGACAACATAATGTATTGCCTTCCATTCGGCAAAAGCGACCATGCAGTATTAAACTGCAACTTCAGGATTGCATGATATAATTAGCAACAATGAAAGTTACAAAAACAGCCTGAACTACAAAAAGGGCAACATCATAACCTAAAGAAGTACTTTGTAGAAATAGATTGGGAAAAGGAGCTTGGAAGACAAGATATAAATCCTAATTATACAAAATTCAGTTAATTTTATGAAACAGGAGTCCAAAATCACATCCTCAGCACAAAGAAACTGAAATAAGGAGAAAGAAATGGTTTAATACAGAATGTAAAAAAGCAAACGAGAAAAGAGATTTGCTCTGGAATAGATACAGAAGACACAATAGTGAAAGGGCATATAACAACTGCATACCAGAAATATTAACAAATATACAAACATCAGAACAAGAGGTACAGGAAGAGTTGTGCAAATTAGACAACAGAAAAGAAAATGGTCCTGATGAAATTTCAGGTTGGGTTTTACATGAATGTGCAAAAGAGTTAAGCAGACCAATCAAAAAATCCATCCACCCATCATCCAATTCTATGTCGTCCCATGAGGAGCGTAGGAACCCGGGGCTAGGCAAGTTGGTCTTGACATTTAAGATGAGTCATCATCATCATCCCGAACTCCTTTCCCCCCTAGGGCTGGGTAAGGAGTAGCAACGTCCAGACAGCCCAAATTTGCCCAATCCAATGGGTCACACTTCCATTCACTCATCATTCAAGCCCCCAGAATCCTGGCTCTATCGGATACGCCAAAAACATTCACCACGTTTTGTAGCTTCACATAAACGTATCCGATAGAGTCAATCTGGACGATGCCACGTTAAAAAGGGGTACCCTTCCTGATCATGCATTTCTTCTCACAACATTCATCCAGCCAGCTCGATCTCTTGTCAGTTCCCTAGCCTTACCGATTTCCAAACCTCTCTTCCTCACACACTCATCCACCATATCTCTCCACCTTCTCCTTGGCCTACCTCGCCTCCTCCCTCCTTCAAATTTGCTCTATTATTATCCATTCTCTCCACATGACCTATCATACCATCGCAGTACACTCTCTTCGATTCTGGTGCCCACAGACTTCCTCACTCCACAGCTTTCAGCTTTCACGAATCACATTATTTCGTATCCTATCCGCACTCTGTACTCCAAATACATTTCTCAGCAGTCCCATCTCTGCTGCTCTTACTCTTGACTTTTCATTTTCATGCCACACCACAGTCTCATATCCATATGTTAAAGTTAGCACTAATACTCCTTCATGTATGCCTCATCCAGCTGCAACACTCAAGCCTCTGTTTCTTATCAAAGTCTTCATTGCACCAACTACTTTTCTTCCTTGTGTCACTCGACTTTCAACTTCTTTTGTACATTTTCGTCACTTTTCTATCACTGTACCCAGGTATTTGAACTCTCTCACCAATTCCAGTCTCTCTCCATTCACTATGAGATCACACTGGGAGCCACCTTCTCTCTCAATAACCATCACTTTACTCTTTCCAGCATTTACTCTCAAGGCACGATGCTCACAGACATCAGCAGAACTCTGCACTAGTCTACCAAGTTCTTGTCCAGTAATTGCAAGCAGTACTACATCATCAGCATACAAAAAATTTGAGGTATTCCATCCATCACCATTCATTACCATCGCCATTCCTCTCTCCATTACTCGTGATTTTACTTCTCTCATCACCCCATCCACATATATATTGAACAACCATGGGGACATCACACAACCTTGCCGCATGCCCACACCCATTCACTTAGATGCCCAATAACCCTTACACATGCTTCACTACTATCACAAAAACTCTTGATGACACATAGCAGCTTACCATCTACACCTTACATGTGCAAAACTTTCCACAATCCTTCTCTGTCTACTTTGTCATATGCTTTTCCAGATCCATGAATGCCATAAACACCTTATGGTCCTTCTCACAAGCCTTCTCTGCTATCTGTCTCACTGCAAATATTTGGTATTAGAGGTAGACTGCGAGATGATGCTGATTTCATGTGTGTGGCGTGTCGGGGAGAGCAGGTGGAGATTGTTAGGTGTGAGAAGGTTGAACTTGCATGTGAGTCTCTTGAGTATGTGGAGGAGTTTTGTTATTTGGGAGACATGTTATGTGCCAGAGGTGGGGCTGGAGTTAGCTCGGTTGCTAGGGTGAGAAGTGGTTGGAAGAAGTTCAGGGAGCTGTTGCCTCTCCTGACATTGAGAGGACTCTCCTTACGTGCTAAGGGGTCTTTGTATGCAGCATGTGTTAGGAGTGTGATGCTGTGTGGTAGTGAGACCTGGGTAGTAAAGGAAGAGGATATTCGCAGGTTTAAACGTACAGAAATGACAATGATTAGGTGGATGTGCAGTGCGTCCCTGCGTGCAAGGCCTGGGGGGACTGGGTTTACGATGGAAGAGTTGAGAGGTAGGATGGGACTGGAGTGTATTGGTGTTGTGATGAGGAGAGGTAGGCTGAGGTGGTTTGGACATGTGGAGAGGATGGGGGATGATAATTGGGTACAGAGGGTGAGAGGTGTTAATATTGGGGGAGGGGTTGGGAGGGGTAGACCGAGAAAGACATGGGACAAGGTCATTAAGTGTGACTTAAGGGTTAAGGGACTGAACAGGGAGGCTGCCAGGGATCGAGCAGCGTGGAGAGCCGCCATTAGGTGACCAAGGCCGACGCATGCAAGCATGTTGGAGCCTTCAAAAACGAAACGAAACAAACCACTGCCACTCCTAAAGCCACCCTGTTCTTCACACACTATGACTTCTGATATCTCTCTTACTTTCTCAATAATAATTCTTCCATATACCTTCCCTACCACACTCAATAAACTTAAGCCACGATAGTTCTTTCACTCACTTCGCTCACCTTTATATTTGTACAGGAGTACAATCACAGCCTTTTTCCACTCTGCCGGCACACTTTCACTCATCCGTGCCTTCTTACATATCTCCAACAAGCACTTCATTCCACCCTCTCCACTACACTTAATCATCTCTGCATACACCTCATCAACCCCAGCTGCTTTCCCATTTTTCATCTGCTTCTCAGCACCCTTCACCTGTGCAAGTATCACGTCTCCTGGCACTGCATTCCTTCTCGGCACACCCCCAAAACCAATCATGTTTACAGCCACTCTGCTCTCTCAGTTCCCATTCATCAGGGTTTCAAAATATTCTTTCCATTTGGTCCTTACTTCATCCCCTTGGGTTGATAATCTACCACCTACATCCTTCACACCATCACATTTATTTCCGCTTTCACTTCTACATTTCCGCACCTCTTTCCAGAATAACCTCCTATTATCAGAGTAGTTTGCATTCATGTTTCTTCCTAGAACATCATTTACCTCCTTTTTTTTCCTCTTCACTAGTCTCTTTATGTGCTTCTTGCTCTCAATATATTCAGTTCTTATTTCAACTGAACCTGTGTCCTGTGACCACTTGAGCCACTTCCTCTTTTCCTCAACTGCTCTCTTAACCTCATCATCCCACCATGCTGTACCTTTTTTCTTTGTTGTTACTCTTGCCACACCACACACTGCTTCAGCATTCCTAACTAAGCAATCCCTATATGCATTCCACAGGCTGTCCTGATCCATTTCATTCCAATTCACTGATTCTAATTCCTCCTCTACTTTGGTCCTGTAATCATCTGCCATTTCTTTGATCCTCAGCTTCTCAACTTTCAGTCTTTCTCCCTGACTGCTCCTCTTTCTCCTGATCCACCTCACTCCTCTCAGCTTGATCTTGCATACCACAATCATATGATCTGACAGACCTCCACTTCGTCTTCTCATGGCCCTCGTATCAGAAACCATTCCCATCATCGACCTCTCTACGAGCACATAATCAATCAGGCTTCTTTCAACACGATCCCCATCCCTCTGTACCATGTATATTTATCTCCATCTTTGTGTCTGAAATACGAGTTACAAAAGCACAACCTCCTCTCCTGACACATATCTTTTAGTCGCTTCCCATTATCATTTTCTCCTGGTACTCCATGAGGCTGTAGCATGGGCCGAACAGGGTAGTACTCCCGAGGGGAATGGGAATACTGGTGATAGGGAGAGCTGGAGCTCCTGTTTCACTAGCTACCTAACCCTTTGCTGACCTATTCAGTGCGACAGTAACATGGAGAGTAGACCAGCATACTCTCCCAAACATTTCCTCTAACTATCCTATGCACTACACCACATGCGCTTTACATATTACACAACGTATCCCACTACGTTACAGGGGCTGACGCCAGCAAGGGCATGCGGCCAGAAAACTTTGCCCCCGCTACCTAGTGGCGGACTTTGGGGGGAGGCTTGACTTGGGTTCCGCCAGCATAGATCATGGGTCCGGGGCGAGATGGGGCTCGAACCTGTGCTAGAGGGTACAGGGCATTGCGGTTCCCAGGCTGCCACTTCCGCTCAATAGAGAGGGGCCCGAACCTGGGAGTAGCGCCCCAGGAGGCTGCCCTATCAGTGGGTGTATAATGGCGGGGCAGTTGCAGTGCCAAGCCGCGCTTGGAGAGTGTCCCTGCAGCTGTCCTGGCAGAGTGCCCCGAGGCCACTACCACAGCCACTGGTAAGCTGGTGGGCTAGGGGTCCCAGATCCATTGCCTAGACCTGGGTCTGTGCAATGGGTCGGGCCTTTTGAATGCTTATCCCCCTTTATCTTACTGACTATGAACTACAAAAACAAGCACCAAAGCAAGCCTGAGGACAGCCAATCACCCAGGGGGTTTAGGGTGGGTTCGTGGAATGTGGGAAGTTTGAGAGGAAGAGCAGGTGAAGTCGGTGAGGCTTTCAGTAGGATGTGGCATGTTTGCAGGAAGTCCGGTACAGGGGTGGATCAGCCAGAAAGATTGTTGGAAAGGATTGCTACTATAAGTTATTTTGGCAGGGGGGAACTGACGGATATGGGGGTGTGGGTGTGTTGGTTGCAAAGAAATGGGTGGAATATGCCATGAATGTTATGAGAGTAAGTGATGGGATATTAGTAGTGAAAATTTTGGTCGGGCAGAAATTGATTTAAGTTATATCGGCATATACTCCACAGATAGGATTGGATGACGCAGAGAAGGATAGATTTTGGGATGATTTAATACGTGTAGTGAGTGGTATGGGTGATGATGAGGTAGTGGTTCTGGGAGGGGATTTAAATGGTCATATGGGTGAAGCAGCTCAAGGTTATGAAGGATTCCACGGAGGATGTGCATATGGTGTGAGGAATGCGGAAGGGGAAAGAATACTCGAGTTTGGGGAGGCTATGGACATGATTGTGTGCAACACACATTTTAGGAAAAGAATCAGACGGTTGATTACGTACCAGTCCGGGGGAAATAGTAGTCAGATAGATTATTTTCAGGTCAGGAGGGTTGATAGGAGATTAGTGAGGGATGTTAAAGTTATAGGAAGCGAGGAGTGTGTGCAGCAGCACAAACTGTTGACTTGTGACATGGTGCTTAAGGAATGAGTGATGAGAAGGAGGACATATGTACCTAGGAGGAAAATATGGAAGCTGGGAAACCAATCAGTAAGGGATGCCTTTTATAGTGAGATGAGGAGAGTGGTGGCTGAACAGGAAGCTGCAGATAGAGGCGTTAATGAACAGTATAGAGCCCTTAAGAACAACCTCTTGAGAGTTACCGATGCAATATGCGGTTGGACAAGAGGCCCACCAAGACATAAAGTAACTTGGTGGTGGGATGAGGGTGAAGAAGCTGCAGTTAAGGAGAAAAGAAGGCTTTTCCGGGAATGGAAGAAGGGTGGTAACAGGGAGGAGTACTTGGCTGCCAAGCGCAGGGCTAGAAGAGAGGTATACAGGGCGAAGTCTGAGTCACAGAGACTTTTACTTGATAATCTAAATCATGGAGAAAGGAAAAATATGATTTTTAGGGTGGCAAATCAGGTGAAGAGGGATAATCGGGACATTGTAGGTGAGCAGTGTGTGAAGAATGATGATGGAAGGGTAGTGGTGAACAGTGAGGATATTAAAGATGCATGGAGAGAGCATTATAGCCGATTGTTGAATGAGGAGTTTGATTGGGATAGAGAAGGTTTGGAGCCCGCTGATCCAGTGTTTGGCCCTTGGCCTTTGATTGACGCTGCTACTGTGAGTCAGGGAATAGGCAGGATGTGGGTGGGGAAGGCGGCAGGTGTGTCTGGGTTGACTGCCGAAATGTTGAAGGCCTCAGGAGATACTGGGGAGAGGTTAGCCACTGACCTGATATATAGGATTATATATGAGTGTGTTGTCCCAGATGATTGGCTGAGGAGTGTAATTGCAAATGTGTACAAAGGAAAGGGTGATGCCCTGGAAAGGGGAAATTACAGAGGTATAAAGCTCTTAGATCAAATAATGAAAGTAATGGAGAGAGTTCTAGAAGGTATGATTAGAGAAAGAGTGAATATCGATGAGATGCAGTTTGGGTTTATGCCAGGTAGGGGGACCACTGATGCCATATTCATTGTTCGACAGCTTCAGGAAAAATATATTGGAAAGAAAAGGGAATTATATTTTGTTTTTGTTGATTTGGAAAAGGCCTTTGACAGAGTCCCTAGAGAGGTGGTGAAGTAGGCAATGAGAAACCTAGGGTTGGAAGAATGGCTGGTTAGGGTGGTTATGGCCATGTACATGGGTGCTCGCACCCAGGTAAGAGTGAATGGAGCTTTGAGTGATGAGTTTTCCATGAATGTTGGTGTGCATCAGGGGTCAGTTTTGAGTCCCTTGTTGTTTATCATGGTGCTTGAAACCCTCTCACGTGACTTCAGAGATGGACTCCCATGGGAGATGTTGTATGCTGATGATTTGGTGTTGATTGCGGAGAATGAAAAGGAGGCGGAGGAAAGACTTAAGAAGTGGAGAGATGGTATGGGGTACAAGGGCTTAAGGGTAAATGCAGATAAAACAAAAGTGATGATATCTAGGGTTGGTGGCGGTACAATCAGAGGAGAGGGAGAGTGGCCATGTGCAGTTTGCCACAAGGGTGTGGGAAGTAATTCCATCTTGTGTGTTTGTGATAAGTGGGTGCACAAGAGATGTAGTGGTATTAGAGGTAGACTGCGAGATGATGCTGATTTCATGTGTGCGACGTGTCGTGGAGAGCAGGTGGAGATTGTTAGGCGTGAGAGGGCTGAACTTGCAGGTGAGTCTCTTGAGTGTGTGGAGGAGTTTCGTTATTTGGGAGATATGTTATGTACCGGAGGTGGGGCTGGAGTTAGCTCGGTTGCTAGGGTGAGAAGTGGTTGGAAGAAGTTCAGGGAGCTGTTGCCTCTCCTGACAATGAGAGGACTCTCCTTATGTGCTAAGGGGTCTTTGTATGCAGCATGTGTTAGGAGTGTGATGCTGTTTGGTAGTGAGACCTGGGTAGTAAAGGAAGAGGATATTCGCAGGTTTAAACGTACAGAAATGACAATGATTAGGTGGATGTGCAGTGCGTCCCTGCGTGCAAGGCCTGGGGGGGCTGGGTTTACGATGGAAGAGTTGAGAGGTAGGATGGGACTGGAGTGTATTGGTGTTGTGATGAGGAGATGTAGGCTGAGGTGGTTTGGACATGTGGAGAGGATGGGGGATGATAATTGAGTACAGAGGGTGAGAGGTGTTAATATTGAGGGAGGGGTTGGGAAGGGTAGACCGAGAAAGACATGGGACGAGGTCATTAAGTGTGACTTAAGGGTTAAAGGACTGAACTGGGAGGCTGCCAGGGATCGAGCAGCGTGGAGAGCCGCCATTAGGTGACCAAGGCCGACGCATGCAAGCATGTTGAAGCCTTCAAGAACGAAACAAAATGAAACAAAACTCCATAACAACCCATTATGTCATCCTCAGGACCATTGCCTACTCTTCCATTCATATCCCCCATTACAATCACTTTATAGCTCCTGAGCATTTCTCCCACTGCTTCATCCAGCTCATCCCAAAACCTGTCTTTCTCTCTCTCTCTCCTGTCCTCACACGGTGAATATGCTACAATCACCACGACTTTCACCTTCTCAAACTTGAACTTGACATACATACACCTCGAGCTGACACATTTGTAGTCTCTCATTCCACTCTGCCACACCTCACTCATCAACAAAGCAACTCCCTTGCATCTTCCTCACCCATTCATTCCCGATCTTACACATTTCACACCCTCCCACTCCCCCACTTCATACCCTTTCATCTTCGTTTCACACAATGCCATCACGGCATATCTCGCAGTCAAGGAAAACTGCCTGATATCTGGAAGAAAGCAAACATTATTCCCCTATTCAAGAAAGGAAATAAACAGAAACCACTATGCAACCGACCAGTATCTCTGACCAGTGTTGTAAGTAAGACATTAAAAAGCTGATAAGATAAAAAAAAAAGGTAACCCACTAGGGAAAATACAGCATGATTACTCTCATCTTAAATGTCAGGACCAAACTGCCTAGCCCAGGGCTACTACGTCCCTGATGGGGCAACATAGGAATTGGATGATGGATGGATTACAAAAAGACAGTTCAGTTTTAGAAAGGGAAAATCCTGTGTTATTAATCTATTAAGCTACTATAATAAAGAGATGTGGAAACACTACAGAGTAAGAGAAGGATGGGTAGAAAGTATCTATTTGGATTTCAAAAGAGCATTTGATAGAGTACCACACCAAAGACTTTTATGGAAACTGTATCATCAATGAGGAATCACAGTAATCTGTACTGTTGGATGCCAGATTTTCTCAGAAAAAGGGAAATGTAAACAGAACTAAAGGGAAACTACTCACCATAGACAGATGTGACTAGTGGAGTTCCACAGGGCTCAGTGCTGGCACCAATTATGTTTTCAGTTTATATAAATGACACTGACAGCAACACTGGAAATGGAAGCTATCTAAATATGTTTGCTGATGATGCAAATATGCAAAGGAAAATTACAAAGACAGACTCCTGCAAAGCGCAACAAGAAGAATTAAATAAGCTTCATGAATGGAGCAACAGATGGGAAATGGAAGTCAGTGTGGACAAATGCCATGTTATCAAGTTTGGTAAAAGAGGAAAACGACCAGACTGGGATTATGAACTAGGAAGTTAAAGCCTACACGCATCAGAAAAGAAGAAGGACCTAGGAGAGATAATCAGTAACACACTATCTCCGGCTGACCACATCAATGAGAAAGTATGGAGCACGTATACTGTACACTACTTGCTAATATGAGAATAGCATTCACATATAGAAATGATGAAATGCTGAAAATGATAATCACATCATTTATTTGACCAACCCTTGAGTATGCATCAGTAGTCTGGAATCCACATCTCAAAAAACACACAGATAAGACTGAAAAGGTACAAAGGGCTGCTACAAGATGGGTACCAAGCTTAAGAGATCTAAGATATAAAGAAAGACTACAAAAACTCAACCTACCAACATTACAAGAGAGAAGGAAACGAGGAGACATGATTATGCTACATAAAGGCATCACAGGGAAAAACAGAATAGACATAAATGAGTATATAACCTATGGGGAAGCATCAGCAAGAGGACACTGCAAAAAACATCATAAAAAGAGAGGTCATGAATATTTGTGGAACCCAAATAGGGTAAGTGATCA
>JAGKTI010006407.1:20795-35714 GCA_018397915.1 Birgus latro
GTGGAACCCAAATAGGGTAAGTGATCAGTGGAATGTATTACCGAATGAAACAGTGTGTGACAAAACTATTCATAAATTGAAGGAAATGTATGATGAAAATGGTTTAACACATAGGAAAGTATGAGCCTAACTCATTCCTGAAACGATACAATTAGGTAAGAACACTCAGGTAAAGTAAGAACACACACATTAAGAAAAATTCTTCGACTATCTTACTTCTACAATGGTACACATTCTATCCACTTCTCCTTGCTCCGAAATCTCCATTCTGGGAGATTTCAATGTTCACCACCACCTTTGGCTCTCCTCTCCTTTCACTGATCCACATAGTGAACAAGCCTACATCTTTTCTATCCTTAATGACCTAGAGCAGCTTGTACAGCACACTACCCATATCCCTGACTGCCCTGGAAAGAGCTCCAACATACTTGACCTCTTCCTTACAACTAATCATTGTGCTTACACTGTTAATCTTTCCTCTCCGTTGGGCTCCTCCAATCACAACCTTATTACCTTAACCTGTCCTATTGCTCCGGTACAGCCTGTGGACCCCCCAGAGAAATGTTGTCTGGGGTACTTGGGAGCTGTGGATTCGGAGGCCCTCAGGCAATACTTCTTTGATTTTCCCTGGAATGATTATTGCTTCCAAGGCCAGGAGCCATCTGAGTATGCCTTGTGCATTAAGGGGGTTATTCTCTCGGGCATGGAAGCATACATTCCCTTCTCATATCCTTTGACTGATGCAAGAAAGCCTTGGTTTAATCACGCTTGTTCCAATGCTGTCCGCAACAAGGAGAGGGCCTATAAAAGGAGGTACCAGAGCCAACCCACACCAGAATCACATCATTTTTATGTTTCTGCCCAGAATCATGTTAAGTCTGTTCTTCGCTCTGCTAAAAATAGTTTCATTCTTGCTAAGTGCTCTCAACTCTCCAACTCAAATTCTTCTCGCTCCTTCTGCTTGCCAAGAACCATTTCAACAACTTTACCTCATCATCCTTCCCTCCTCATCTCTACTCTGATGGCTCTGTAGCTATTACTTCTACTGATAAAGCAGATCTCTTCACTCAGACCTTCTCCTCCAATTCCACCTTAGATGATTCCGGTGCTGTTCCTCCATCACTTCCCCCCTCTGACTTCCTCATGGCTGACATTAAAATCTCTTCAGCTGATGTATATTCTGCCATCACTGGCCTCAATACTAACATGGCATATGGGCCTGATGAAGTCCCTCCTGTTGTCCTCAAGAACTGTGCTTCTGTGATTACACCCAGCCTAGGTAAACTCTATCGCCTTTGTCTTTCCACTTGTGCCTTTCCTTCTTGCTAGAAGTTTCCTCTCATTTAGCCAGTCCCAAAGAAGGGTGACCATTCCCAATCTTCTAACTATTGTCCAATTGCTTTAACATCCTGTGTCTCAAAAGACATGTGTTGGATGCAAGAGTGTGGAGAGGGTGGGGGAGTGGAATCTCTGACCATCACTTAGTGATGGCCAAGGTGAGGCTGCAAAGAAAGTGGGTGAAGAAACCACGGGGAAGACAGGAGGAAATAGCTCCTGTGAGAAGAGTGGAGAAGTTACAATATAGTGAGAAAATGGCAGAGTATAAGAGAATAGTGGAAGAAAGATTGGGAAGGTATGAGTTAGAGCAGACAGAAGGGGTGGAAAATGTATGTAAGATTTTCAGGTAAGAGATAGGTGCAGCGTGTGAGGAGGTTTGTGGAGTGAGGAGATGCAGGGATGTGCAAGGGACAGCATAGTGGAATGATGAGATGAAATGAGCTGTGGAACAAAAGAAGAAGGCATATAGTGAATGGCTAGCAAGCAGAGGTAGGGGAGAAGATGAGAGAGAGAAGAGAGAGGTATATGTGAGGTGGAGAAAAGAGGTGAAGAGATTGGTGAAGGAGAGTAAGAAGAAAGTGGATGACTAGTTTGGGAGGCATCTGAGTGTGCAATGGAGGAAGAGTAAGAAATTGTTTTGGAAGAAGGTAAAGAAAGTAAGACAGAGTGAAAGGGGAAATAGTAGGGGAGTGAAAGATGGGAATAATAGATTGCTGCTAGAGAAGAGAGAGAAATTGAGGAGATGGAAGGAGCACTTTGAGGATTTGTTGAATGTAGAGAGTGAGAGCAAAGAAAGTATAACTGGTTGGGGAATGGCTGGGAGAAGAAGAGGTGAGAGGAGGGAGGAAGTGATCAGTAACGTGGAAGTAGTGGAAGCATTGAAGAAGATCCAAGATGGGAAAGGCCCCAGGAATTGATGGAGTGTGTGGTGAAATGCTGAAGTATGGGGGTGAGATTGCTGTGCAATGGATCTGGAAGTTGTACAGATTGGCTTGGGAAGAGGGAAGGGTTCCAGAGGACTGGAAATCAGGTATAATTGTTAATTTATATAAAGGAAAAGGGGAGAGAGAAGTATGTGGTAACCATAGGGGTATTTGCCTTCTTAGTGTGGCTGGAAAGATATATGGTACTTATTGACAGGGTTAGGCATATAACAGAGGAGTTAGTTGGAGAAGAGCAAGGGGGATTTAGGAAGGGAAAAGGGTGTGTAGATCAGATATTTGTTCTAAGATGTTTAGTGGAGAAGTATCTAGAGAAGGGAAAGAAAGTGTATGCTGCCTTCATGGACTTGGAGAAAGCTTATGACAGAACAGATAGGCAAGGTATGTGGAAGGTATTAAGAATATATGGAGTGGAGGGCAAACTGTTGAGTGCTGCGAAGAGCATGTACAAAGGAGCTAGGGCAACTGTGCAAGTGGATGGTGAGCAGAGTGAGTTCTTTGATCTGAAAGTGGGACTGAAACAGGGTTGTGTGATGTCTCCATGGCTGTTTAATATATACATGGATGGGGTTGTATTGGAGGTACAAGGTAGGGCAGTGGATGTGGGGGTGGCTCTAATGAATGAGGGTGAGATGTGGAAGATTCTGGTGTTGTTGTTTACTGATGATACAGTATTGTTGAGTGAAGATGAATGGGAGTTGCAATGTTTGGTGAATGAATTTGAGACAGTGTGTAAGAAGAGGAATCTGAAAGTTAATGTGAACAAGAGTAAAGTTATGGTGTTTGTGAGGAATGAAGTCACAGAATGCACAGTGAGGTTGGATGGTGAGGATATGGAGAATCTGAGGGCATTCAAGTACCTGGGCAGTGTGATGAGTAAGGATGGAAGTTTTGGGGATGAAATACTTGAAAGGGTACAGCAGGGAAGAAAGGTTGTTGGTTTGTTGAAAGCGGTGATGAGAAATAGGGAGGTGAGTATGGAAGTCAAGAAGTCACTGCACGATAGTATCGTGATCCCTACCCTGACGTAAGGAAGCGAGGCATGGACCTTGCTAGAGGGTAACAAGTCAAGAGTGAGAGCAGTGGAAATGAGTTACCTGAAAGGAGCATGTGGAGTGACATGGAGGGACAGGTTGATGATTGAAGAAGTGAAGGAACATTGTACGGTGGATGTGGATGTGGTTGAGAAGATTAGGAGAAATACACTAAGGTGGTTTGGACATGTGGAGAGAATTGAGAATGAAAGACTGACTAAGAGGGTGTATGCAGGTGGGGTGGAAGGAGGGAGAGGGAGGGGAAGGCCGAGAATGAGGTGGAGGGATGGAGTTGAGAGGTATATGAGGGAGGGGGGAGTGAGCTGGGGGGAGGGTAGGCAAATGAAGGGTGACAAAGTGACTTGGAGGCATTTTGTCTGTGGCCACCCTTTGTGGGATTAGGGTGTTGGGCTATAGATAGATAAATAGATATATTTTTCCTATCACAACCTTCTTTCTGATCGTCAGTATGGGTTCCGTCAGCGACACTCCACTGGCGATCTTCTCACATACCTTTCAAACTCCTGGTCATCCTCCTTTTGGGACTTTGGTGAAAGCTATGCCATTGCACTTGACATCTCAAAGGCTTTCGTTCAAGTCTGGCATAAATCTTTAATTTCCAAACTGCCCTCTTACGGTTTCTATTCTTCTATCTGTGCCTTCATCTCTAGCTTCCTTTCTGGTCATTCCATAGCCGCTGTTATAGACGGCCATCGTTCTTCTCCTAGATCTATCAAAAGTGGTGTTTCTCAGGGCTTTGTCCTATCACTAACTCTCTTCCTTTTATTCATCAATAACATTCTAAGCTGTACATCTAACTCTATCCACTCGTATGCTGATGATTCCACCCTTCACCTTTCCATTCGGGTCCCGCAACATCCATCTCAGCAGTTACTTCAACAAACAAGGGATGAGGCTATGGCACACCTAATGTCTGACCTGGCTCGTATCTCTAACTGGGGTAAAAATATAATCGTGTTGTTTTCAATGCATCAAAGACTCAGCTCTTACACCTATCAACCTGACACAATCTTCCACAGGAGTTCCCATTAATGTTTAATAATGTCCAGCTCGGTCCTGCATCATTCTCGAACATGCTTGGGGTTTCATTCACTCGGGATTTATCTTGGAAAGAATATATTACATCTCCTACGAAATCCGCTTCCAAGTGATTAGGCGTGCTTAGCCGACTCCAAACCTTCTTTACTCCTGCACAGTTGTTGACTTTATACACGGGTTTTTTTCGCCCCTGTGTGGAGAACAACTCTCATGTGTGGGGAGGCTCCCCACATATAGCTCTTCTCAACAGGGTGCAGTCAAAGGCTTTTCGTCTCATTAACTCTCCTCCTCTTACTGGTTCCCTTCAACCTCTGTCTCTTTGCCGCACTGCTGCATCTTTATCTCTATTCTATCGCTACTTCAATGGTCATTGCTCCTCTGAACTGTCTGCCTGCATCCCTCCACCTCTACAACTGGAACGTAGCAACCGTCGAGCAATGAAATCTCATCCCTTTTCTGTCCAACTCTCTAATGCAAGAGTTAACCGCAACTCCCAGTCCTTCATTTATGCAACAGGTTAACTCTGGAACTGTCTTCCTCTGTCTGTATTTCCTACTTACTATCATCTCCAGTCTTTCAAATGCAGTGTGTCCAGGCATCTCGAAATGAACGGATCTTGCATTTGGCTCTCTTTTGTAA
Organism: Birgus latro; assembly: GCA_018397915.1. Taxonomy (NCBI): domain Eukaryota; kingdom Metazoa; phylum Arthropoda; class Malacostraca; order Decapoda; family Coenobitidae; genus Birgus; species Birgus latro. The sequence continues at coordinate 25,807 of JAGKTI010006407.1, forward strand.
TATTGTTGTTTTTTTTTGGAAGAAACAGTTTGCAGGCCCACGGCCTTTGGTTCCTTCCTTGCATAAAAACACACACACACACACACATGCAGCCAGAGCGAGAAGACGTGTCTCAAGCCACCTCTCAACGAACCTTAAGTAGTTTTCAGGAATTGTCCTGTCTCCTTCAGTCTTGTTCAAAATTTAAGGTATTGCAAGTTATTATCTACCAAAAATGTAAAGAACTATTGCCAGTAAGTATACATGAATGTTTTGTAGGAAGTTTGGGAACAGCTGTTCAGTTTAGTACTGCAACCGACCTTAAACATGGCCGTCAATGTAAACATTGGGGAACTGGAATATCCAGGATTTGACAGTGAAACAAATGTTATGGATTTGGTCAAAACATTGATTATGAGAATTAGTGAACTAGAAAAGAAAGTGGAGGATCTAGTATCAAGAAAAAATGCCCGAAAATACCGAGAATACTATACAAAGTTTGATACAGGCAAATGAGACAGCGAACCAGGAGATCGAGAATTTGAAACGAGAAAATATTGAATTAAGGAGAAAACTAGAAGAAAGCAGTAACAAAACTGAGAAGGTAATTAGTGTGTTAGAAGAGCAAAAGGCAAAGTGGGCACATGTGGAAGAAGAACAGAAAGAAGTGGTCAGTTTAAGGGAAATTATTCAGGAAAAAAGGGAAATGAACAAGAAAAAAGTGGAAGAAAATGTAGTGAAAATATTGAAGAAAAAAGAGAAAATAGTGAGAGAAACAGCAGAAAGGAACAGATGTGTCATAATATTTGGAAACAGGGAGGAGGAAGAAAAAGTTAGGTCTGTGAGACTCGAGAGAGACTTGAATCAGGTGAGGAAAGTATTGGGCAAGATCGATCCCAAAGGAAACAAGTGGGAAAAAGAAACTGAGGAAGTAAGGAGGATAGGGCCATATAAGAAAGGGGAAGCAAGACCAATTAGAGTTAAGATGTCATCAGAAGGTGTAGTAAATGATATACTTAAGGTGACCTGGAAACTAAGTCAAGAGGCAGGGATGGAAAATATTAGAGTAAGAAAAGATTTGAATGAAGAAGAAAGAGAAGTTTTAAAATCTTTGAAGGACCAAGTAAAGGAAAAAAAATGACAGGAGGACAGAGGAAGAACGTGAAACTTTTTTTTGGAGAGTGATCGATATGAAAGCAAGGAAGTGGTATGTGACATGTGGAGGTGTATGGATGTAGGAGGACTACTGGGCCTTGATAACGGGCTGTAAAGCCTATGCCCAGAGTTGATCACATAAAAAGAAAAAATGTGAAGAACTAGATGTGAAGGAAACAAAGGGGATGGATATGAATATGAAAAAGAGAAGAACGAGTAAAGATAAAAACAGTGTAGCAAATCTGAGTATCATGTACAGTAATGTAGATGGGGTAATATCTAAGAAAGGAGAAACTGGAGATTATTTACATGAACATAAACCTGAAATTGTTTGCTTGGTAGAGACTAAATTGCCCCAAGATGTTGATACAAAATTATTTGGATGGAACAATTATAACATTTGGAGAAAGGACAGAGAAGATAAGTTTGGGGGAGGTATAGTGATATTAACCTGTAATGACCTAAGAGCAAAGAATATAGAAATTGAAAATACCATGGCTGAACTTTTGGGAGTTGTAACAGAGGACAGTTATGGAGAAAAAATGGATGTAATAGTATTTTATATGCCCCCCAAAACTAGGGCATGGACGAAGGAAGATCACGAACAGTTAATAAGAGAATCCATTATTAGGCTAAAAATGTTAATTGAACGAAGAAATAGGATAATATTAATGGGAGATTTTAACTGTAGAGAAGTTGATTGGGAAAGTATGGATGCTGGGAACAATGAGGAATCATGGGGAAATAAATTAATGGAATTGATGATGGAAAACATGTTAACCCAACTGATCAAAGAAAACAAAAGAATTAGGGGTGACGACGAACCATCCAGGCTCAACCTAGTATTCACAAAGGACCCAAATGATGTGAGGAACATACCTTACCAATGCCCCTTTGGTAAAAGTGATCATCTGGTAATTGAGATGGACGTGGTAGAGGTAAGGGAAGTAGGAAGAGATGAAAAACACAGAGAAAAGAGATACAATTATGGGAAGGCAGACTTTCCTTCCCTGAGGAACTTTTTCCGAAATGTAGAATGGAGTAAAATGAATATGATCATAAATGTTGAAGAGATATATGAGTTTTTGACAGAAGTATATAAAACTGGAGTTACTAAGTATGTCCCAAAATTTTCTGCAGCTATGGAAAGGAAGAAAGAATGGTTTAACAACAGATGTAGGATGGCACAAGAGGCAAGAAAAAAAGCATGGAATAAAGTGAGAAGAAGGTATAGTGAAAGGGCTTGGAAGGAGTACAAGCAGGTAAGAAATGAATACGTAAGAGTATGGAGAGAAGAGGAAAGGAAATACAAAAAAGATATTGTATCTAACTGCAAAAATAGAGCCGAAACTATTTTATAGGTTTGTAAATGGCAAAATGAAAGTTAAGGACAGTATAATACGACTGAGGCATGGAGATGAAACATACGAAAGAGAGGAAGACTTGTGTGAAATAATGAACAAGAAGCTGCAGTCAGTTTATGTATTGGAAGACGAATTTAGGGAGCCTGAAATGGAACCCAGGCTGACGGGAATGGCCGAAATTACAGTTGACATGAATAAGGTGCTACAGTTGGTGAAGGATTTGGATGTGAGAAAAGCAATGGGACAAGATGGTGTGGCTGGATGGATCCTGAAGGAATGTGCTGACCAGTTAGTGTGGCCAGTTTATGTCATCATCAAAACCTCGCTTGAAAATGGACAGTTTGGAAAAGAGCAAGTATTGTGCCACTCTTCGAGGGAGGAGATAGGGAGGATCCACTTAATTATAGACCTGTGTCACTTACTTGTATTGTTTGTAAAATCTGTGAGAAAATTATTAGAAAAAGATGGATAATGTATTTAGAAGAAAATGAAGTGATAAAACCAAGACAGTTTGGATTTAGGGAAGGAAGATCATGTTTTCCTAACCTATTAAGTTTCTACAGTGGGGTAATAGATTTCGTACAGGAGAGAAAGGGTTGGGCGGACTGTGTCTATCTGGATCTTAAGAAAGAATTTGACAGGGTGCCCTATAGGAGACTATTGTGGAAGTTGAGGACCTTTGGAGGGGTGCATGGGAAACTATTAAAGTGGATGGGAGAGTATTTGATAGGAAGGCAGATGAGAACAGTAATAAGAGACAAGGTTTCACAATGGAGAAATGTGACTAGTGGAGTACCCCAGGGCTCTGTCCTGGCCCCAATAATGTTTCTGATATATGTAAATGATTTGCCAGAGGGTTTGAATAGTTACATGAGTATGTTTGCAGATGATGCTAAAATTATGAAACATATTAAATGTACTGATAGTTGTAAAGAACTGCAAGAGGACTTGGACAAACTACACAGCTGGAGGAAGACTTGGAAAATGGACTTTAATGCCAAGAAGTGTCATGTATTAGAAAGGGGAATAAGTGAAAGAAGACCACACTGGACATATAAAATGGGCAATGAGATAATTAGTAAAAGAAAGGATGAGAAAGACTTGGGAGTGATTATTTGGGATGACTTGTCACCAAGTGTATGTGAGTGAGGTGGAGGGGGCGAGAGGGAGGGGGAGGCCGAGGATGAGATGGAGGGATGGAGTGGAGAGGTATATGAGAGAGGGGGGTGTGAGTTGGGAGCGTGGTAGTGAAATGGCAGGGGACAGAGTGACATGGAGGCGATTTGTTTGTGGCCACCCTGTTCGGGATTGAGGCGTCTGGCAATAGATAGATAGATAGATAGACTTGTCACCAGAAAAGCATATAAACAAAATCATTGGGGGAACTTATAGATTACTGACCAACATGAGAGTGGCTTTTAATTATATGGATGAGGAAATGTTGAGGGAGTTGATAGTGACCATGATAAGACCAAGACTAGAGTATGCGGCTGTGGTACGGTCACCTCATTTGAAGAAGCATATTGATAAACTAGAGAGGGTTCAACAGATGGCAACGAGGATGATACCACGTTTAAGGGAACTCACCTACGAGGAGAGATTGGAAAAACTGAAGTTACCAACACTGCGCGAGAGAAGGGAAAGAGGTGACTTGATCACGATATTTAGAAATGTAAGAATTGGAAAGGGTCCATAGAGAGGATCTTTTTATGTTGGATGATGGAAGAACAAGAGGTAATGGCTTCAAGCTGAGGAAAAGTAGATGTCTTAATGATCTCAAAATGTTCAGTTTCCTGAACAGAAGCATAAGTATTTGAAATGACTTAGATGAAGAGGTGGTGCAGGCGAAAAACATTCATGTATTTAAAACTAGATTAGACGAATGTAGATATGGAGACAGGACAACACGAGCTTAGCTCAATTTCTGTATACTACAAATAGGTAAATACACACACACATGAAAGAGAGAGAGAGAGAGAGAGAGAGTGAGAGATGTGGCAGAAGAGTCGGACGAATATCACTGAGCTCAGCTCTGGGGATACCTAAGTTGTATTTATTTATAGGTCAAGCTTGTTTAGGTTAATTTAAGTGATGATTCAACATAGTAAGACAACTAATAGCAAAAAAGTGTAGCCTAAAGTAAGTAAACATCTCTAAATCAGTGTCCAGGAATGTGCTGTGTTTCCTTACATGAGTTCAACAACACCAAGGCAAGCAGACAGCAGTGATGCAACAACTGTAAGTAGAGATTATCTTTTCTTTAAGATGGCTTCATATTTTGGAATGATGCCTTTAGAAGGTGTTAAGAGGAGACAAAGGTAAAAAACAGGATCCAGAACTGGTTGAAAAGGAAACTTACTATAAGTTAGTTGAAAAAGTTGGCTAGAAAGAACTTTTCAAATGGAAATCGATGAAATTAAGAAAGAGCAACGCAAACAAAAGAAAAAAGTGAAGAATTAATAAAGGAAATAAAGAGAAAAGCAACAACGATAGATGAAGTATCAGCTGAGGTAAATTCACTGTGAATGAAGGCTAGTGAAATGGGATGTATAGTTGTCAACCATGAGAGAATTATGATTTCAGAAATGATACGGAGAAAATCAGGGGAGCAAGTAGTCTGATAGACCAAAGTAGTAATAATGAAGAGAAAATAACACAGGTAAATGAAATAGTGAGAAACTGCAAAGATGAGGTACAAACTACGTACGCTGAAATGGTGAAAGTAAAGAATTACGTAGATACAAAGGTGGAAGAAAAAGCATAAGAAAGGAAGTGAAAGAAATAATAAAAAACAACTCAAAACCAGTCAGGGGAGCTGTAGAGATTAACACATCTATAGTGATCAGTGGCATAGGAGAAGAAATTAAAAAAACAAAAATCTTAGGGGAAAAAAAGAGATGGAAAATATAATGAACATATTGAAGCAAGTATCACAGGAGATCTGCGATAACGATATAGAACATAAAAGGCTAGGAATATATATGAAAGAAGTAAGTCAAAGTCCCTGAAAGTAACCTTCCAGAGTGCAAACACTGTAGAAGAAGTATTATAAAATGCCAAAGAACTCACGGAAAAAGAGGAATTTAAAAAAGTATGGATAAAATGATGCCTAACTCAAAAGGAATAGGGAATACTAAAGGAGAAGAGGGAGGAAGCAAAAACAAAAAACGAGGAAAGATCAGAGGAAGAGAAGAGTAAATTTTTCTATAAAGTAATTGGATTGCAGGTATGAAAGTGGTACATAACCAGCAGGGAATAAAAAGGAGGAAGGTAGCAGACTCAAGCTAAGGCAAGTATGTAAACAAGATGATTATGCTGACATATTCAAATCTAGATGGAATGGTGTCTAAATTATTAGAGATAGAAGACTATACCAAAGAAAAGGAACTACATATTATTTGCCTAACTGAAACAAAATTAACACTAAAGATACAAAAACAATACCCTAAACTTAGAGGAATAAAATACATGGAGAAGAGAGAGAAACTTAAGAAAAAGAGGAGGAATAATAATCTTAAAGAAAAATCTATAAGTCAAAGAAATAGAACTAGATATACCCTCACAAGTAGAACTGACTGCAGCAGAAATTAACACATCTGATGGGAAAGTAATTGTGGTTAATTTATACATGCCACTCAAAACAAATACTTGGGAAAGAGGCGAATATGAAGACTGGGCAGAGAGTACAATTCAGAGTTTAATCCGTCACGTCCCTACCGATTTCCAACCTATGATACCCGAAAATCCCGAGCATTTATGGAAAATTTTTTTATTGGCTCAAACCTTCACTTTTGGTGAGAAATATCAAAAATTCACAGAGGAATTGCAATCCTGTGCTTAAAACTGTTGATACAGGTGTCATGCAACCTTATGTTTTCCTTCTTTTCCAGGGTACCTGGCTAAAGAACACGAACTATGGAAGGGTTAACTAATTCAAGCCACTTTCAATTACATATTTATTTATGTATTTGGTACGAATTTATGTGTAGGAACAGACTATATTGGTTTTAACACATTTATATAGCCAATAGAAGCATTGTTCTGTCACCAAACACATTCACATATGGCACCTTCCTTTATGACATTACCACCTCATCACTTCTGTTTGTTTCTTGCTCTAGCTTCTTTATTGCTTTGTCCTCCACCTCAGGAATCACTTTCACCATGAATTTTGTCATTGGAGAGACCGTGGAGCAACATACCTTTACTGGCCAGCTTACTGCTAACAGGTGAATTGCCCAGTGTGGGGGGGAGGGGGGAAAGGGGGGGTTATGTGGGGCCTGGCAGTATCCCCGCTTGACAGCAGGTAGAGGAAGGTCTCCCCAATATGCCTACCAAAAATCACCCATGAAACTTGAAATGACCCTTGCAATTGTGCGACGTACCCATACGTCGATGGGTGTAGCTGTGACAAAACATCGCGACGTACCCATATGTCGATGGGATTCCTCGGGTTAAGAGAATTACTAAATAGAATGGAAGAGAAATCTGAAGTATTATATTAACTGGAGATTTCAATACAAATATAAATTGGAATACTCTACGTATAAGAAGCCATGAAAGCTGTCGGGATCAAAAGCTCCTGGATCTTGAGCAGGAGTTCTTCCTAACACAACATGTAAAGGAAAACACCAGAAAAAGAGGACTTGATGATCCATCAGTACTCGATCTTATATTTACTAGGCAAGATAATGATGTTGACAATATAATGCATCACCCTCCATTCGGAAAAGTGACCATGCAGTATTAACCTGCGGACTGCAAGCCACAGCTCTGGCTGGGTAGCATCGCGTTGCGAGCCACAGCTCAGGCCGTGCTGGCCGTGCTTCACCGCTAACTACTCCACCCCTACGCAAACTTACGCATGGTGCTACACAAAGATGAAGAAAGAGAGATTTTTTCTTTTCACCAGATGATGCTCTGGATGTTTATCTTCAAGTTTTGTAATAAGCAAATTTATTTATTTTTTTCATTTTCTCACTACTGCCCTACGTAAACTTACGCATGGCCCTAAGCAAAGACGGAGAGAGAGAGATGATTATTATTATTAATTTTTTTTACACCTGATGCTGCCCTGGATGTTTATCATCAAGCTTATAATAGAACTAAGCTAAAAAAAAAATTCTTCATTTTTTGCACACCATGGAGTGGGATAAAAAAAAAAGGTAATTGAGCAATCCACAGGTTAAATTGTAACTTCAGGATTGCATATGACATAGTTAACAGTAATGAGAGTTACAAAAAGAACCTAAACTACAAAAAGGGCAACTACCATGACCTAAAGAAGTACTTCTTAGAAACAGATTGGGAAAAGGAGCTTAGAGGACAAGATTTAAATGTTATACAGGATAAAGAAAATGCTGTTAATTTTATGAAGTAGGATTCAAAATTACATCCCTCACCACAAAGAAACAGCAATAAAAATAAAGAAATGGTTTAAAACAGAATGTACAAAATCAAAAGAAAAAAAAGATTTACAGTAGAACAGATACAGAAGACACAAAAGCGAGAGAGCATATAACAACTACTGTATAAACAGGCAAGAAACGAATATACAAGGATAAGGAGAGAAGCCCAAAGACAGTTTGAGCAAGACATTATAAATAAAAGTGGTGATCAACCAAAGCTATTTTACAGCTATATCTGAAGCAAAACCAAAGTTAAGGATAAAATACAGTCCAGGATGGATGAGGGGATCATCTATACACAAGAAAAAGGTATTTGTAACGAACTAAATAAAAACTTCCAATCAGTTTTTATAGATGATAATTTTGAGAGAGATTATATGGAACATGCATGCCTACACACATGACCAGATATAAAAATATCTGAAAAAGAAGCACAGGAAAAGTTAAGTAAATCAGACAAAGGAAAACCAAATGGTCCTGACAAAATTTCAGGTTGCGTGCTACATGAATGTGCAAAAGAGTTAAGTAGACCACTATATTTAATATTCAAGGAATCCTTAGGTCAAGGTAAATTACCTGATATTTGGAAGAAAGCAAACACTGTTCCTCTATTCAAGAAAGGGAATAAACAGAATCCACTCAACTACCGACCAGAGTCACTGATGAGCGTTGTAAGATACTAGAAAAGCTGATGAGAAAAGTATGGGTAAACCATCTAGAAGAACACAATATGATAACAGAAATGTAGCTCAATTTTAGAAAGGGAAAATCATGTGTTACTAATCTATTAAGTTACTATCACAGAGCTGCAGAAACACTAGAGAAAAGAGAAGGATGGGTTGACAGTATCTATCTAGAATACAAAAAAGCATTTGACACAGTACTGCATCAAACTCTTTTATAGAAACTGTACCATCAAGGAGGAATCCAAGGCAATCTGTACTGTTGGATGCAAGATTTTCTCAGTAAAAGGGAAATGAGAACAGTACTAAGGGGAAATTACTCATCATGGAGGGAAGTGACTAGCAGACTTCCACAGTGCTCAAATCTGGCACCAATTATGTTTTTAGTATACATAAATGACAAAGACAGTAACATTAGAAATGGAAGCTATCTAAATATGTTTGCTGATGATAAAAAAACACAAAGGAGAATTACTAGATTCTTGCAGAGAGCTACAAGACAAACTGAATAAACTTCATGAATGGACAATAAATGGCAACTGGAATTCAATGTGGACAAGTGTCATGTAACTAAGTTTGGTAAAAGCAAAAAAGGACCAGACTGGGATTATAAGTTAGGAAGTTCAACCCTACAAGTATCAGAAAGGGAGAAGCTCAATAACAGACTATCTCTGGCTGACCACATCAGTGAGAAGGTAAGGAACATGTATACACTACTTGCAAATATGAGAATATCATTCACATACATAAATGAAGACATGCTGTGAAAGATAATAACATCAATTATCAGACCAACCCTGGAGTGTGCATCAGTAGTCTGGAATCCTTATCTAAAAAAAACTCAAAGATAAAACTGGAAAAGTACAAACGGCCACTTCAAGAGAGGTACCAAGCTTAAGGGATCTGTGCTACAAAGAAAGCCTAAAAACACTTAATCTACCAACACTACAGGAAAGAAGGAAAAGAGGAGATATGATTAAGCTATAAAAATGCATCTCAGGGAAAGAGAAAATAGACATAAATGAGAATAATGCCTACAGGGAAGCATCAGCAAGAGGACACTGCAAAAAGCTACATAAAAGAGAGGTGACAAAGACATAAGGAAATTCAGTTTCCCAAACAGGGGAGCTGATCAGTGGAATATACTACCGAATGAAATAGTGTGCGCCAAAACAATTCATCAATTTAAGGATATGTATGATAAAAATGATTCAGTACAAGCTTGGCTCATTCCTGTAAAGTTACAATTAGATAAACCACACACACATAATCTCTCTCTCTCTCTCTCTCTCTCTCTCTCTCTCTCTCTCTCTCTCTCT
>JAGKTI010006408.1:0-40885 GCA_018397915.1 Birgus latro
TGAAGGCAAAAGTGGAAGCCAAATACTGTGTGACTGATGTAAAGGTAATATACTTATGATATGGCTATGACGCAGGAGTGGTATGGATATGAAGCGTGAACAGTGTGGTGGGCACAACTGAGGTGTAATAGACACATACCGTTGTACGAGGGAATGGTGGCAGAGGAGCGGCCAGTGGAGCAGCGATAAGAGGAGCCACGGTCAAACTCCTCCTCCTCAGGACCCCATGGCCGATTGTGGTCCGTCATCCGAGAAGGGGCTACCAATGAGAAGAATGAGGAGATTTAAATGAAATACTGCTAGAATGAGGTAAGGAAATGTAACTGAAATGGAAACTTGCTAAAACATTGTAAGGTACAGTGAATTTTAAAACTGGAGTTGTGCAAAGACAAAGCTGGCACGTTTTATGCAAAAATGGGAAGAGGTGCTGGATACTGACGCCTTCTCACAGTGGCACTGATACATGTACCAGTACAACTGAGCCGTCCAGTTATACAAAGGCCCTTTAATTCCTTTCCCATCCCCCACAAGGAGGATGGTGGACTACTGCTTTACCCTGAAGCTACACTGCCAGAGATGCACTTCAGTTTTTTTTTTTTTTTTTTTTAATAATCTGCAGATACAGTGCTCTGGCTTGCCAGTCCCTCTTATTCTTTCTTGTCAAAGATGTTGGCCTAAAAAGACACACATGCCTAATATGTTAAACTTATATTACATTGAAATGCCGATCAGTCAAGTGTAACCGTTACAAACAATCCTTGCATCTTGACTGTACTGACCTGTCAACACATACACTGCACCTCACAGTATAGACCACACACATGAAAAAGAAAGAATGATACACTGAAGGTTTTAGACCTAAACAATAACAGAATAAACACGTGGGATTACACAATTTATCATACACACATTAAGAAAGCACTAATACAAGAGACTAAGCTCACAGACAGGTCAGACACTCCATATTTCACTAACTACATTAATTTTATTTTAAAAAAGAAGGGGCATGGCCTTATGATACACTGAAGATTTTAGACCTAAACAATAATAGAATAAACAGATGAGATTACACAATTTTATCATACACACATTAGAGAGCACTAATACAAGAGACTAAGCTCACAGACAGGTCAGACACTTCATGTTTCACCAAGTACATTATATTTTATGTAAAAAAAGAAGGGGGATGGCCTTATCACCCTCGTGCATAACATTTTATTTATGAACATCACACAGCAGACATGACAGCACAAACCTAATGACAGCATCACAGAAATGACATCAGTACAAATTAAAATTTAGAAAGTACATGTGACATCCATCCATCCATCATCCAATTCTTCACTCTCTCATCATAAGCAGAGGAATTTAGATCCACACTGCTCAGTCCTTATGCAAGATTGACCACTCACTGATCTCTGAGTGGTACTTTGTGAGAAATCTGCCCCAATCATACTTGGAATATTTGGTCGCCAAACATAGGGCCAGAAATTAAGTAAATAGGGCAAAATCTGAGTCTCAGAGACTTTTGATGGTTAGCCTTAATAGTGCCAAAAGGAAAAATGTGGTATCTAAGGTGGTAAAACAGATGAAAAGAGAAAACAAAGATGTCATGGGTAAGTAGTGTGTGAAAAATGATGAAGGAATGGCAGAGGCTCGGAGAAAGCATTATAACCAGTTGATGAATGAGGAGTTTGACTGCAACAGGGAAGCTTTGGGGTCAGCAGGTCCAATGTTTGGCCCTAGGCCTTTGATCAATGTACCTACTGTGAGTAGGGCAATCAATGGGATGCAGTTAGGGAAGACAGTTGGTGTGCTTGAGTTGACTGCTGAAATGGAAAACCTCATCCGAAGGAGTGGAATTAGTTGCTGATGTGGTCAATTCGATTACATAATATATGAGTGTGTTGTTCCAGATGACATGCTGAACAGTGTGACTGTAAATGTGTAAAAGGGGAAGAGTGATGCGCTGGAAAGAGGAAACTGTAGAGACATACGAGTAAAACCTTTAGACCAAACAATGAAGGTAATGGAGAGAGCCCTGGAAGGTATGATAATGGAAAGAGTGAACACTGATGAGATACAGTTTGGGTTTATGCCAGGCAAAGGGACCTCTGAGGCAATATTCACTGTCTGACAGCTTCAGGTAAAACATATAGGAAAGAAGAGGAAGCTCTACTCTGACAGAGTTCCTAAGGAGATGGTGAAATGGGGAATGAGAAAACTTGGGATTGGGGAATGACTGGTTAAAGTGGTTATGGCAACATGCAAGGGTGCTCGCACCTACATAAGAGTGAACAGAGATTTGAGTGATGAATTTTCCGTGAGTGCTGGCATGCATCAGGGTCTTGAGCCCCTCACTCTTTATATCATGGTGCTTGATGCTCTCCCATGTGACTTCAGAAATGGATACCCTTGGGAGATGTTGTATGCTGATGACTTGGTGCTGACTGCAGAGAATGAGAGGCAAGTGGAGAGATGGAATGGGGTACAAGGGTTTCAAGGTACGAGTAAACCTAAATAAAACATCCATCCATCCATCATTCAATCCTATGTTGCCCCACGGGGAGCGTAGAAGCCCAGGGCTAGGCTTGTTGGTCCTGACATTTAAGATGAGAGTGAAACAAAGCGATGATATCTAGGGCTGGTGGTGGTACTGTCAAACAAGAGGGAGTATGGCTTTATGCAATTTGTTACAAGGGTGTGGGAAGTAATTCCATCTTGTGCAGCTTTTGTGATAAGTGGATGCATAAGAGATGCTGTGGTATTAGAGGTGGGCTGCAAAGTAATCCTGATTTCATGTACACAGTGTACGGACAAGAGGCCCACCAAGACATACAGTGACTAGGTGGTGGGATGAGCGTGATGAAGCTGCAGTTAAGGAGAAAAGAAGGCTTTTCTGGGAATGGATGAAGGGTGGTAACAAAGAGGAATACTTGGCTGCCAAGTATAGGGCTTGAAACGAGGTTTACAGGTTGAAATCTGATTCACAAAGATAAGCTAAATTGTGTGGAAGGGAGGAATATGATTTTTATGGTGGCAAATCAGAGGAGGAGGAGGAAGAATAGGGATATCATAGGTGAGCAGTGTGTGAAGAATGATGAAGGAAAGGTTGTGGTGAGCAGTGGAGATATCAGAGACGCATGGAGAGAGCATTACAGCTGGTTGTCGAATAAGGAGTTTTTTCTGGGACAGGGAAGGGTTGGAGCCAGCAGATCCTGTGTTTGGCCCTTGGCCTTTGATTGATGCTGCTACTGTGAGCGGGGCAATAGGCAAGATGCAGGTGGGGAAGGCAGCAGGACTGTCTGGGCTGACTGCTGAAATATTGAGAGTCTCCGGAAATACAGGAGTGAGGTTAGTCATTGACCTGATAAATAAGATTAAATATGAGTGTGTTGTCCCAGATGATTGGCTGAAGAGTGTACTTGTAAATGTGTACAAGGGGAAGGGTGATGCCCTGGAAAAATGAAATTATAGGGGTATAAAGCTTTCAGACCAGTTAATGATGGTAATAGAGAGTGTACTTGAAGGTATGATATGAGAATGCGTGATTATTGATGAGATGCAGTTTGGGTTTATGCCAGGCAAAGGGACCACTGATGTCATATTCATTTTTTAACATCTTCAGGAAAAATATATATGAAAGAAAAGAGAACTGTACTTTGTTTTTGTTGATTTGGAGAAGGCCTTCGACAGAGTCCCTAGAGAGGTGGTGAGGTGGGCAATGAGAAAGCTTGGGATCGAGGAGTGGCTGGTTAGGGTGGCTATGGCCATTTATGTGGGTGCTCACACCCAGTTAAGGGTGAACAGAGATTTGAGTGATGAGTTTCACGTGAATTTTGGTGTGCATCAGGAGTCAGTCTTGTGCCCCATGTTGTTTATCATGGTACTTCAAGCCCTCTCATGTGACTTCAGAAACTGACTTCCGTGGTAGATGTTGTATGCTGATGATTTGGTGTTGGCTGCAGAGAATGAAAGGGAGACGGAGGAGAAATTTAGGAAGTGGAGAGATGGTATGGGGCACAAAGGTTTATGAGTGAATAAAAAATCATATGATGGTATTTAGGGCTGGGGGTGGTACTGCCAAAGAAGAGGGTGAGTGGCCATGTGAAATTTGTCACAAGGGTGTGGGAAGTAATTCCATTATGTGCAGTGTTTTTGATAAGTGGGTGCATAAGAGATATAATGGTATTAGAGGCAGACTGAGAGATAATGCTGATTTCATATGTACGGTGTGTCAGGGAGAGCACGTGGATACTGCCAGGGGTGAAAGGACTGAACTTGCTGGTGAATCTCTTATGTGGTGGAAGAGTTTTGTTATCTGTGAGACATGTTATGTGCTGGAGGTGGGGTAGGAGCTAGCTCTGTAGGTAGAGTGAGGAATGGTTGGAATAAGATCAGGTAGTTGTTGCCTCTCCTGACACCAAGACTGCTCTCCCTCCGTGCTAAGGGATCATTGTATGCGGCATGTGTTAAGAGTGTAATGCTGTATGGCAGTGAGACCTGGGCAGTAAAGGAAGAGGATATTTACAGACTCAAACATACAGAAATGGCAATGATTAGGTGGATGTGTATTGCGTCCTTGAGTGAATGGCTTGGAGGGGCTAGGTTTACGATGGAAGAGTTGAGAGGTAGGATGAGACTGGAGTGTATTGGTGCTGTGATGACGAGAGGTAGATTGAGATGGTTTGGGCATGTGGAGAGGATGGGGGATGATAACTGAGTGCAGAAAGTGAGAAGTGTTAATGTAGGGGGTAAGGTAGTGATAGGTACACCGAAAAAGACCTGGGACGAGGTCATTGAGTGTGACCTCAGGGTTAAGGGACTTAGGGAAGCTGCCAGACATCGAGCAGCATGGACAGCCACCATTAGGTGACCAAGGCTCACGCATCCAAGTATGTTGGAGCCTTCAAAAATGAAAACGAAACAAAAACGAAAATGAGTGTGTCAAGGAGAGCATGTAGAAATGGAGAGATGAAAACGGACTGATCTTGCTCGGAAGTCTCTTGAGTGTGTGGAGTTTTGTTATCTGGGGACATGTTATATGCTGGAGGAGGGGCTGGAGCTACCTCTGTGGCTAGGGTAAGAGTGGATGAAGAACATTCAAGAAGCTGTTGACTCTCCTGACACTGATAGGACTCTCCCTCCATGCTAAGTGGCCCTAGTGTGCAGCAAGTGTTAGAAGTGTAATGCTGTTCAGTAGTACTACCTGGGGCAATAAAGGAAGAGGATATTCATAGGCTCAAACATATAGAAACGATAATGATTACATGTATGTGTAATGCATTCTTGAATAAGAGGCCTGGGAAGATTGGGACTGAAATTGAAGAGTTGTGAGGAAGAATGGGACTTGAAAGTATTAGTGTTGTAATGAGGAGGGCTAGACTGAAGTGGTTTGAGCATGCTGAAATGATGAAAGATGAAAAATGGGTGTGGAAGGTAAGAGGTATGAATGCTGAGGGTTGGGTTACCAGAAGCAGACCAAAAAAAGGACGCTGGACAAGGCATAGAATGTGACCTCAAGGATAAGGGACTGAATAGAGAGGCTGCCAGAGATTGAGCAGCTTGGATAGCCACAATTAGGTGGCCAGGGCCGATTCATGTACGCACGGCAGAATTTTTATAAATGAAACTAAATTAATCATCCCTTGGATGTAAACCCATAAGGGCTACACCTGGGTGAAGTGCTTTAACTCACCAGATCACCAGGCAAATATCTGTTGGTTCCCGTATGAGGCATGTAGTGGCACAGGGGCTTACGCGCCAATATGGCCGTTTATGAGGTAACCATGGCAACTCATTCAGCAAGTCTTCCCCTATCACGTGATACAACGTGTGAAAAGAAACTCGACCATCCAGCAGGGCTATAGAGGGTTGAGTGTGCTGTATCATGATCTGTGAAACCTTCCTATCAACTCCAGATCCCAGTCCACACAACGCGAGCCTACCGGCCAATGAGAGGCCGTCTAGCAGCCGCCATTATTTTGGTCCCACTGCTCAACTAATCCTGTGCATTCTACTGTCCCCCGCCACGGCAGTCACATTTCCGCACCATACGTACAACACTTACCCAGGATTACTCGCTTATTTTAGTGTTTTTTGGTGGCTAACACTCATTAAAATAGATACCACTAGTTCTGAAAGTGAAGTGGATAATCATAATGTCTCACATTCCAGGAAATACACATAAGGTAGTGAAACAATATTAATATTTACAATACTGTATTTACAATAATTATTATATACAATTAGTAATTCAGCAAACAGGAGTAGTCATCATGAAACTCTAACAGCTTCCTTATTTCTATGTAATTGTTCATCTGATTAGGTTATTATACACCTTTATGAGTGTTGAAAATGCACAAACAAATGGGAGGGATGTTTTGTGTTTTTATATTTAATTTTGTGTTTTTATTTTTAACGAATTGAAATATATATTTATACCATTAAAAGGACTTTTTTAAGATCTTTATTTTCATATATAATTCATTGGGTTTCTCTTAAAAATAATGCAGTGACCACTGAGCAACTTTAACCTTTAATTACTCAAAACTAATTGCACCACGCGTAAGCCCCTGTGCCACTACATGTCTCGTATATGAAAAGAATATACAATAACTAACAAATAGTTGCTCTAAAAAGAATGAAGATGGTTAGTGTACAGCAAGAAGTAATGACAGTTTCACCATTGATCTTATTCATGATGCAGGTGACTGCAAAAAATAAACACTTGAATTACTTAAGAAATGCTACAGAAGTCAAAGCAACATTAAAATTACAGAAATATACATCTTTTAGAGTTCTACACCCAATAAGTTTCATCTCAGTTATGTACAAACTCTTTACATGCCCTAATAAAATGAGTAAATCCTACATTAGATACCTGGTGGTTTTGTGGTACGGTATATGGTTAGAGACGGCCATGCCTTACGTGCATTCGGTCAAATCAAAGGGGTGTGTGGCAGTTTTTCTTCACATAAAATGCTATTTGGTGCATACATCAGTTCCTTATAAGTTAAATGTCTGGTAACATGATAGCCTGTCCTGAGGCCCTTATGACTCAAACTGGGTATATAATATGGAACTGGCTGTTACCATTTACCTACACTAGATGCAAAACAACTACAGGAACAAGTCAGATTTTGTTGATGTAATCTAAAAATTTACCATACTCAAGTTTTTTACCAGGCTGGTGTTAAGGCTGACTAGACTCATCGACTACAGACAAGCAACTGGTACAGTACAGAATGTACATGGTGTGGAGAACCTATGTCCCATTGTGGTAGACAGCATCTCATCAGGGTTGAACCAGGGTCCTTCCCATGACAAGGTGCATGGAAAATAAGAGGTTTGTCTCCTGGGTGGATGCTGCAGCAGCTCCACCCAGGGGACACAGTCTCACCATTTTGCAGGCTCATCGTCAGTGCCTACTGGTTAGGTAATAGAGAATACTTCAAATACAGTAAACCCTTGCTGTAAAGGACTAATTGGGGAAAAGCCTGGTTCAATATAGCCAACAGTCCAATATATCTGATGGTCCCCCCCCCCCAAGCCAGGATTTCAAGTACAGTAAAACTTCGATATAACAGACTTCAATAGACCAGAATTTGCTTTTATTGAAATCAAAGAACTACCGGACTAAATTCTGATATATTGGAAAAAGTCTGATAAAGCCAGAGGCAGTCCGGACTGCCTGACCACTTCAGCTATGTTTACCACAATAAGATAAATAAAAGACATGTTTATCAGTGTACAGTACAGTATTATTATATATACAGGTATACCCCGGTTTAACAATGCAACTGGTTAAGTAAAAACCCATCGTTAGGTGGGGTATCGTAGCTCAGAGTAGATTTAACGTGTAACGTACAGGGATGCGTTTTTGAGCCTTAGGTTTCCACATCAACCAAGTCTTAAACCCACCCAAATGAGTACAAAAACAAGTTTTAAGGCAATCTAAATGGCTTAACAGCAGTAAAAGAAGCTAACTTAAGCCTAACCCCTGTAAATAACTCACTAAAACCAACGAAAAAATCTGAAAATTGTCAAATATGTCTGGAAAAAGTAATTTCATTTTTCATTCATTATCCAATCCTATGTCGCCCCACAGAGGAGCATAGAAGCCCGGGGCTAGGCAAGTTGGTAAAAAGTCAAACTTAGTAAACTGTACCCCAAAATGACAATGTTCATCCCACCTATGACTAAAACACACTGATCTAAGTCTAAAAACAGTTTATAAATCAACTTAAACACAATTTTAGTCTAACGTATCATCAAAATCGGTTTTTAAAAATAAAAACCCATCGTTAAACCAGGGTTTGGCCATTGTTACGTGGGGTATGGTGGAATTTCTACCCCCATTGCTAAGCTGGGGTATCACATTTAGGGGTATCGTATATTGAGGTATACCTGTATATTATACCATACGATTATTGTAGTGAATGTATAATACAGTACAGTACTGCAATGGTAGTGAAAACAGTTTAAAAACTGCAGGTGAGTGCTGAAGTAATGTCTGATATATTGGAAAAAGTCCGGGTTAGCAGGGGGAAGTCCGGACGTCACCAATATTAGAATGGCTTGGGGCCCAATTAGTCCGATATTGTGAGGTTTTACTGTACATGTTTGAAAATAAATGAGTACAATACCATATTCTAGTCCTGAACTAAAAATGGAACCTATATCCATTTTAGACTAATTTAGCCCATTTCACCCTTTTGCAGCTAATTTCATGTCTTTCTCATAGAATGTCTTCACGATTAGTACAGTATTACTATAGTCTATTATTACAACTCAGCAATCATAATGGGAAGACAGCAATTTTGGGCTAGGCTGGATTAAGAAGGGTAGAAAACACATTGTGAATTACCAGAGTTGTAATTTAACAAAGTAAATTTACTTGAGTAATGTAACTGAGTAACTTTTGTGGGTATCTACTTCCTAAAAAGTACAAATGTTTATCATCACTGTTACTTTAACTTAAGTATAGTTTTTAAACATTTCAACACAATTACCTTTGAATAATTAGCTGAAAAACACTCATCATTTAAAATTTGTGTAACTGGGTTTGGCTCTGTGGCCACTGGCGAGTGACAGAGTATGGAACAATGGAAATTCAGGTGCTGTCCAGTCACTGTCAACTCTTTGTGTCTGAAACACTCGTGCTTTCTCTCATATGCTTTTGTCTTGGTCCCCCATGCTTCCTTCCCCTGAAACAATCTCCACCAGGTTTCTCTCACTGGATCATCATCATCCCACCAAAGGACAGAATGAGGTAAGGAATGAAAAGCAAGGAAAAATACGATGGATGGAGAATTAATGACTGCATTCCCAGTGAAATGAACTACACTCATTCTCTCCTATTCAAGCCTTTGGAATCCTGACCCAGCCTCAATAGCATGACTCCCTGGCCAAAATTTGTTTTATTTAGCATTTTTCTTTTATAGATGCACTTCACATTATCTGTCACATAAAAGCTTGATATGTTCTCCGTCGTACACATTTCATCCAACCAACTCAGTCACCTGTCAGTTCTTTGACCTCAACCTTCATACCTCGCTTTCTCACACACTCATTAACCCCTTCCCTGCCAGAGCCTTTGTCGGCTTTTGTGCCTACATTGCCGAGGGTCTGGGCAGCAAAGTTACCTAGAATGCTGGCCATTTTCAACTTTTTTCTTCCATGAATAGACCTGAAAAGTGGTCCAAATAAGCCTAGTGATAGTAAAAGTACTCAATTTGGCTGTTTTCCACCCCAAAACAGGAGTTTTGGTCCTCGTGGCCGACATTAAAATGTCTTCAGTTGATGTATTTTTTGCCATCACTGGCCTCAGTACTAACAAGGCATATGGGCCTGATGGAGTCCCTCCTGTTGTCTTCAAAAACTCTGCTTCTGTGCTTACACTCTGCCTAGGTAAACTCTTTTGCCTTTGTCTATCAACTTGTACCTTTCCTTCTTGCTGGAAGTCTGCTATCTTTCAGCCAGTCCCAAAGAAAGGTGACCATTCCCAACCCTCTAACTATCATCCAATTGCTTTAACATCCTGTGTCTCAAGTTTTTGAGTCAATTCTTAACAGAAAATTTTTAAAGCATCTTCCCTATCACAACCTACTTTCTGATCGTCAGTATGGGTTCCATCAGGGGCGCTCCACTGCTGATCTTCTCACCTACCTTTCATACTCCTGATCATCTTCCTTTCGGGACTTTGACGAAAGCTTTGCCACTGCACTTGATATCTCAAAGGCTTTTGATCGAATCTGGCATAAATCTTTCCAAACTGCCCTCTTATGGTTTCTATCCTTCTATCTGTGCCTTCATCTATAGCTTCCTTTCTGGTCGTTCTATAGCCATTGTTGTAGACAGCCATCGTTCTTCTCCTAGATCAATAAACCGGGGTGTTCCTCAGGGCTCTGTCCTATCAGCAACTCTCTTCCTTTTATTCATCACTGACCATCTAAGCTGTACATCTAACCCAATCCACTTGTATGCTGATGATTCCACCCTTCACCTTTCCATTCAGCTCCCACAAAGGCCATCTCAGCAGTTACTTCAACAAACAACGGATGAGGCTACGGCAGACCTAACGTCTGACTTGGCTCATATCTCCGATTGGGGTAAAAATAAACTTTTTGTTTTAATGCATCAAAGACTCAGTTCTTACACCTATCAACCTGACAAAATCTCCCACAGGAGTACCCACTAATGTTTAATAATATCCAGCTCAATCCTGCATCATCCTTGAACGTGCTTGGGGTTTCATTCACTCGGGACTTATCTTGGAAAGATCATATTACATCTCTTGTAAAATATGCTTCCAAGAGATTAGGTGTGCTAAGCCGACTCTGTACCTTCTTTACCCCTGCACAGTTGCTGACTTTGTACATGGATTTTATTCGCCCCTGTGTAGAGTACAACTCTCATGTGTGGGGAGGCTCCCCACATGCAGCTCTTCTCAATAGCATGGAGTCAAAAGCTTTCGTCTCATTAACTCTCCACCTTTTACTGGCTCCCTTCAAGCTCTGTCTCTTTGCCACACTGCTGCACCTTTATCTCTTTTCTGTAGCTACTTCAGTGGTTGCTGCTCCTCTGAACTGTCAGCTTGCATCGCTCCAACTCTACGACAGGTGCGTAGCACCCGTCTAGCAAACAAACTCTCATCCCTTTTCTGTCCAACTCTCTAATGCAAGAGTTAATCGTTACTCCCAGTCCTTCATTTATGCAACAGGTCAACTCTGGAACTGTCTCACTCTGTCTGTATTTCCAGCTTTCTATGATCTCCAGTCTTTCAAACGCAGTGTGTCCAGGCATCTCGAAATGACCGGATCTTGAATTTGGCTCTCTATTGCATTGTTTTTTTTTTTTTTGGAAGAAAAAGTTTGGGGGGTTTCTTCTTCCTTCCATTAAAAAAAAAAAAAAAAAAGCACACTCAGACTTGTGTCAGATGGCTACTTTCAGATACCGCCAGCAACTGATGTGGATAGATAGTAGTACAATTTGGTGTGGAATAGTTGGATGTATGTAGTACTTTTAGTATGAAAAGGCAACCTGGTTTACATAATGTGATCACAGTCGAAACTATGATGATGGGAAGCTGGGGTTCCTTGCTAATTTTATGTATTTTCACATTTTTTTTTTTATTATTATTATATTGGTATAAGGCACCATAAACACCCATAGGGAACAAAAAACACTCCTGCTACACACAGCCACATTAGTTACAATATATCATACGTTTCTTATGTTATTTTACTTACATTACTTGATTTTATGGTTTAGTTTTATTTGCTTACATTTACTTATATTACTTTCATTATATACACTATTTACACATCACTATCAGTTAGTTCATCACTTAGAAGTTCTCCAACTTTGACTGGAAATTGGGAGTAAGCACAAAATCTTTGGCAGCGAAGCGTGACCCAGATTTGCATCAGATGGCTATTTTCAGATACCGTCAGAGGCTGATGAGGATAGATAGTCCATTTTGGTGTGGAGTGGGTGGATGCATGGAGTACCAGGTACCTACAGCATGGAAACGCAACCTGGTGTATGTAATATCGCCACAGTCGAAACCATGATGATGAGAAGTTGGGATTCTGTGCAAATTTTATGTATTTTCACATTCACTTTTTTATATATTATATTGGTATAAGGCACTGGAGGTGAGGAGGGGTGTCTGTCATCCCATTTTCTGTCACACACTAAGGGCAGACTCAAATAATTTCACACAAATGTGAAGAAAGCTGTGTAAATAAATATATGGACTGAGCAATAGGGTACTATGAGTTAGTCTCATCGCTCATCGCTCATTTTTGAAGGCTCCAACATGCTTGCATGTGTCGGCCTTGGTCACCTAATGGCGGCTCTCCATGCTGCTCGATCTCTGGCAGCCTCCCTATTCAGTCCCTTAACCCTTAAGTCACATTTAATGACCTCATCCCATGTCTTTCTCGGTCTACCCCTCCCAACCCCTCCCCCAATATTAACACCTCTCACCCTCTGTACCCAATTATCCTCCCCCATCCTCTCCACATGTCCAAACCACCTCAGCCTGCCTCTCCTCATCACAACACCAATACACTCCAGTCCCATCCTACCTCTCAACTCTTCTATCGTAAGCCCAGCCCCCCCAGGCCTTGCACGCAGGGACGCACTGCACATCCACCTAATCATTGTCATTTCTGTACGTTTGAACCTGCGAATATCTTCTTCCTTTACTGCCCAGGTCTCACTACCATACAGCATCACACTCCTAACACATGCTGCATACAAAGACCCCTTAGCACGTAAGGAGAGTCCTCTCAATGTCAGGAGAGGCAACAGCTCCCTGAACTTCTTCCAACCACTTCTCACTCTAGCAACCGAGCTAACTCCAGCCCCACCTCCGGCACCTGACATGTCTCCCAAATAACAAAACTCCTCCACTCATCAATTTTGACACTACTGGTTTGTCCATGTATATACATACACGGAACGGAATGAGTTAATCATATCCATCCACCTTCTTCTTAACTCTTTTCATCACCCTATTCACACTCTCTCTCAGTAAGACTGCATCATCACTTTCTTCATCTTTTCTGAACACACAAGTCATCTTTCATAAATCACATTACATTTTTTTTTTTATCCTACCCACTCTAAAACACTTCTCAATAATCCTATGTCCACTCATCTTACTCTGACTTCATTCTCACGCCACACCAAAGTCTCACATCGTACAACTGTGTGGCGGCAGCAGTAGTAGTAGTAATATAGTAGTACAGGTAGTAGTAGTAGCCCCAGGTTCATCTGACTTTTAACTCAGTGGACAACAAGTGGCCCTTATACAGCAATCCACCATCCCCCTTTTGAGGGATAGGGAGGGAGTTTCAGAACACTTATACAACTAGACATATGCCCCTCTCTATCAGTGTAATCTCATGAAGGTGTTCCTCTCCCGCAACGATGTGGGTACTAAAACACCTTTACACAAGCCTCATATAGATGTCCCTCTCTAGGACATTGCCATCATAAAAGATTCTGAACAGCATTCAGCAACTTTCCCACCATACCAAACATATGTAAAACATTTCTTAACATTTCTCTCTTTATCCTCTCATATTATTTTTCAGACCCATAATAGGCATAAATACCTTACAGTACTTTTCTATTTGAATGTTGGATTGAGACAGGGATGTGCCATGTCTCCATGGCTGTTCAATCTGTATATGGATGGGGTTGTAAAAGAGGTACAAGGCAGGGCAGTGGATGCTGGAGTGACCCTAATGAGAGAGGGCAGTGTCTGGAAACTCCCTGTACTGTGTTGTTTGCAGATGATACTGTTCTGCTAAATGAAAATGAAGGGGAACTGCAAGGCTTGGTGAATGAGTCTGGGAGAGTGTGTAACAAACGGAATGTTGGGAAGAGCAAAGTTATGGTGTTCAAGAGAAAAAAAGCCATTGAATGGATAGTGAGGCTAGATGAGGAGGAAATGGAAAATGTGAGTGCATTTAAGTACTTGGGTACTGTGATGAATAAGGATGGAAGTTAAGAGGGTGAAGTGCTTGAAAGAGTATGACAGGGAAGAAAGGTTGCTGGATCTTTGAAAGCAGTGATAAAGAACAGGGAAGTGAACACTGAGGTAAAGAAGTTGCTGCAAGACAGTATTGTGATAACAACCCTAATGTATGCAAGCGAAACTTGGACCTTGTTGGATGGACACAAGTCAAGAGTAAGAGCATTGAAAATTAGTTGAGAGGAGCATGTGGAGATAGGTTGTGAGACAGACTGACACATGAGGATGTGAAGGAGCATTGTGGTGTGGATGTGGATGTGACAGAGTGTTAGGAGCTATACACTGAGGTGGAGAGGACGGAGAGCAAGAGACTAACGAGGAGAGTGTATGCAAGTGAGGTGGAGGGGGGGAGAGGGAGGGGAGTGCTGAGGATGAGATGGAGGGATGGAGTTAAGCGGTATATGAGAGAGGGGTGTGTGAGCTGGGAGCAGGGTAGTGAAATGGCATTGGACACGGTGACATGGTGGTTTGTTTGTGGCCACCCCTTACGGAACTGACAACAGATTGACAGAGATAGATTTTTCTCATGCTTTCTCCCCTATGTCTAATTGCAAAAGCTGACCAAACATTCCCTTGCCTTCTCTGTGATTACTCCTCCATATATCTTTTCTACAACATTCAACAGCCTTACATCAAAGTAAATTTACACTCACTTCTGTCGGATCAGGACTGAACAAAAGGTGACGACTAAGGACCAAACAAAGGACATGGTACGAATTGCAACATGAAATGTAAGGGGTACGAATGAGGTGAAAGAGAGATTGTCCAGGTGCCTGAGAGTGCAAAAATGGACATACGTGGTTTAACTGAGATTAAACGGAGAAGTAAGAGTGTGAGAGAGTGGAAGTATGGATGAGGTATATGCACAGGGGTAGGTGAATATGCGAGGGCAAAAGAGGGAGTATATATTGTTTTGTGCAAGAGATGGAAGGAGAATATAAGAGAGTGTGGTTCAGTTGGTCCAAGGATTGTGTGGGTAAGACTGAAAGTAGGATTACAAAATGTGGTGATTGTGTATGTGCATGCGACGATACAAGATCGTGCAAGCAGGGTGAAAGAAGAGTTCTGGGCAAATGTGGAAGTGTGCATGGAAAAGTGTGAAAGCAATGAGAGAGTGTTTCTGATTTAAGATATGAATGGAAAAGTAGGGAATGTGAAGGTGGATGGAGTAGTTGATGAGTGGGGTGTGCCTGCAGAAGTAGATGAGAATGGCAGTGCTCTAGTGGACATTTGTGCAGGGAGGGGGGTGATGAAAGCCAATACCCTCTTAGGCACAAAATGATACACAGGTATACATGATATGTGATGAGAAGGGTGGGTGGCGAACTGAATGAACAGAAGGCAATGACTGATTATGTGTGTGTGGTTGAGAAAATGAGATGGTACGTGATGATGCAAGAGCATAACAGAGGTTGGGGGAGTGGACTTTCTGACCACCACTTGGTGGTGAAAGTCAAGGTTCAAATGCAGTGGAAGAAGAGATGGAAGGAAGGAGAAGCAGTCCATACAAGGAGAGTAGAGAGGTTGAAAGAGGATGAAAAAAGGGCAGAATATAAGACAGAAGACAGAGGTGTGATTGGGTAAATATGATTTGGAGCAGATGGAGGATGTGGAAGATGTGTGCAAGATATTCAAAGAAGAAGGCAGCATGTGAGATGGCATGTGGGGTGCAGAGAAGACAAAAGGGAATGAGACAAGCTGTGGCACAAAAGAAGAAAGCATATGAGTGGATGAGAAGCAGGAGCATGAAGGGGGTTGAGAGACTGAAGAGAGAGTTATATGCAGAGAGAAAGAGAAAGGTGAAAAGATTAGTATGAGAGAGTACAAAGAGAGTGGACAAGGAATCTGGAAGGAATTTGAGTGTAAAGTGGAGGGAATGTAAGAAAATATTCTGATAAAAGAGGTAAAGAGAATCAGACAGGGTAATAAAGACGTTAGTTGGGGAGTGAGAGATAAAAATGTTAGACTGCTGGTGGAAAAGGGAGAAAAAGTGAGCAGATAGAGAGAACACTTAGAGGAACTGTTAAACCTAAAGAATGAATGTAATATGCGAATAAATGGCCGGGGAATGACTGGGAGAAGGAGGGAGATGAGAGGGGAGGAAGGGATCCCAAGGGTGGAAGTAGTGTAAGCAATAAGAAAGTCAAAATGGGGAAAGCCTCAGGAATTGATGAAGTGTGTGGGGAAACGATTAAGCATGGGAGAGAGATAGTAGCAGAATGAACATGAAAGATATGCAGATTGGCCTGGGAGGAAGGCAGAGTCCTGAAGAATTGGAAGTCAGGTACAATTATTCCCCAGTACAAAGGAAAATGGAAAAAGAAGTGGGTAGTAATCATAGGGGTATTAATTTTCTGAGTACAACTGGAAAAGTATATGGTAGGGTACTTAATGACTGGGTTAGGGAAATAATGAAGGAATCAGTGGGAGAAGAACAGGGAAATTTTACAAAAGGAAGAAGCTGTGTAGATCAGTTGTTCATTCTTAGGTCTTTAGTGGAAAAGTATCAAGAGAAGGGAAAGAAGTTGTATGTGGTCTTCAAGGATTTGGAGAAAGCATATGACAGGGCAGATAGACAAGGAATGTGGAAAATATTAAGAATATGTGGTGTAAATGGGAAGTTGTTGAATGCCGTGTATGTATGAAGGTGCTAAGGCTGCAGTGCATGTGGATAGTGAACTGAGTGAATTTTTCTATCTGATTGTTGGACTGAAACAGGGATGTGTCATGTCTCTTTGGCTGTTCAACCTGAACATGGATGGGGTTATGAAAGACATAAAAGGTAGGGAAGTGGTGGATGTTGGAGTGGCCCAAATGAGAGAGAGCATCATTTGGAAACTTCATGTATTGTTGTCTGCAGATGATACTGTATTGTATTGTTAAGCGAAGACGAAGGGGAACTGCAAGGCTTGGTGAATGAGTTTGGGAGACTGTGTAAGAAATGGAATCTAAAGGTGAATGTAGGGAATAGTACAGTTATGCTCTGCGAGCGAAATGAAGTCACTGAATGTATACTGAGGTTGGACGATGAGGAAATGGAAAATGTGAGTGCATTTAAATACTTGGGTAGTGTGATGAGTAAGGATGGAAATTTGGAGGGTGAAGGGCTTGAAAGGGTACAACAAGGAAGAAAGGCTGCTGGTTCTTTGAAAGCAGTGATAAAAAACAGGAGAATGAGCATGGAAGTAAAAAAGTCACTGTGTCATAGAACTGATACCAACTCTAACATGTGGAAGTGAAGCTTGGACCTTGCTGGAAGGACACAAGTCAACACTGATAGCAATGGAAATGAGTTACTTGAGAGAAGGATGTGGAGTTACATGGAGAGACAGACTGACAAATGAGGAAGTGTAGGAGCATTTTGGTGTGGATGTGGATGTGACAAAGTGTTAGGAGAAATATACTGAGGTGGTTTGGCCATGTGGAGAGAATGAAGAGTGAGAGACTAGTGAGGAGAGTGTATTTGAGTGAGGTGGATGGGGGAGAGGGAGGAAGAGGCTGAGGATGGGATGGAGGGATGAAGTGGAGAGGTACATGAGAGAGGGGGGAGTAAGCTAGGAGCATGGCACTGAAATGGCGGGGAACAGGCGACATGGATGCGCCTTGTTTGAGGTCACCCCTTACTGGATTAAGGCATCTGGCAATAGACAGATAGATAGACTAATACCACTTTTGTTTTTATAAAGACTGTATGCAATCATAGCCTTTTTTCATACTGTTCCTCCAAAAGACACTTCACACTCTCTACAGTACATAAACCTTCTCGGTATAAACTTCTTCAGCACCTGATGGCATCCTGTTCTTCAACTTACTAACAGAAGTTTCTATTTCTGGTAGCGTCACATTTCCGACACCAGATAATGAACTAGCTTATGGGGAGGATGTGACTAAGAGCCAGATGATACTTTTTACTTCTGGTACTTGAGCACTTTATAAGAGTGAGACATTTTTATTACTTTTACTATTTACAGTACCCTGTGTGTAAAATTTTGTAGATGAAATAATACTTTAACCTAAATATGCAAGTTGGGCACTTTCAACAACTCTGAGTGTGACTCACTAGGCTATGCCCCATATAACAGACAATGTTTGTTAGAGCTGACAGAAGTTCAGTGGCCTTCCTAATTTCCATTAAATCCAACATTTACTATATTGAGATCCACTATAGCGAGGGTCTATTTAACCCCTTAACTGCGGGTCATCACTTTTGTGATGGTCGGGTGCAAATGATCATACCGCGGGGCGTCACTTCTGTGACTCTGTGTTTTTTTTAATTCCCCCGGGCTTTCAGGTGGTGACTTGTATCATCTATCAGCACTGCCAATGTCCAACAATAGTCAGAGCTGCTAATGTCATCAGTACTCCCATCCACTGTTGACAATTTAGCCATTTTCCCCCATTCTAGACTCCCCTCCCTACCTCCCCTCCATTACCCTCTCGTGTCGTCTGCTCAGCCGCTCTGCACAAAGTAAATCTTCCCCAGATTTTTCCACTGTTTTCATCCACTGAAATGAGCCCTATGCCCTATTCTTATACAAAATAATATATATATAAAAAAATAAGGTAATTGATAGTGCCATATACCTGGAATTGGCTAATTATCACTTGGCAACATCCAACCTGCACTCGTTCGCTAATTTCCCCTGCTTTTTTCCCGTGAAATATGCTGTATGAGCTACTCTCGTAATATAAATGTATATAAGAAAGGAAGGGAGAAGCCTGAGTGATATTTTATATTCACCTGGAACTACCTAATTTATTATGTATTGTCTAGATTTCCTACGACTTATTTCTTAGCATATACATTGGCAGCTGACATTTTCAACTCTTGGCTACCGAGATACGTATTGTACAGTCAGTTCACTCTCGTCCTTCATGGTGAAATCACGCCCCTCCATTTCTACCGCTTTCGTGCCCATTATAAAAGGCCCTGTGACCTCTACTCCTACTAAATATCGTGTGGGAAGTGGTAAAGGACTGTAGATATATATAAGTGTAATAAAGTACTAGAAATAATAAAGTGTGAGTGTGTATAGTAGTAAGAAATTACAGAATACCAGCGGCAAATCAGCGCGAATGGGAGGCTCGTACGTGCTCGTATTTTACATTCACAGTGTTCTTTTTTTTTTGGAGTATGGATTCCAAACTACTTGGAAATCACCGAATAGTGTTTCTAGTGTTAATATCTTGCAGTGGTATTCATATTACGGGAAGTTGGGAAGTGTAAAGTGGGGACTTAGTTACCCAACTTCAGAAGTCTCAACAAGTCCTACGGTAGTCGACGAGTGCTAAAAAAAACATCCCAGGAGAAAGCTGAAGGTATGTGCCATAAGCATATTTAATTATAATATTCTAGGACTAATAACTGGTTTTTGGCAAATATTTTTAAAAAGTCAGTCGAAGCGCGAATATCCCCGAGGGATGGCCCCGGCGCGCCTCTGACAACCCCGCGGTTAAGGGTTAAGAGATCTCTATGCATGACGCTTACCACACTGATTATGAAAAACATTCACTTCTGTTGAAAAAGAAATGGTGAGAGCAGTATAAGGATAGTGTATAAAACAAATTATGTAAAGGCTTAAGAAGACTTTCAGGGGAGGATCCAGGAATAATTCGAGGGTGTTGCCCCACACCATGTCATGATAAAAGATATGCAGTACACCCTCCAAGATCTGATGTAATAGAGCCAAAGGCATGTCTGGGACTTGGTTTTGTCTGGGACTTGGAAAAAATGTCCCTGGACAGGTACCTATAGACCCCAACCCAACCTAATTTTGAAAGACACCTAAATAACTCCCTACCAGACAGGCACAGCACCTCCTTAAGATCCTGTGCACACAAATAAGGGACAGAAACTATGAAATAAATGACAAGGAACCATAGAGTGTGAAATTAGAAGTGAGTATGGAAAATATTTTGCAGTATACAGGGTACTTACGACCCGTCCATGGCCGTCATGAAGATTACCCCGCCTCCTCCATGGCTCAGACAGTAGTGAAGGTGCACTTGAAACACATACAGTAATCCAGTGTTTTGCTGCACTTAATCCTTTGCCCAGTTAATTATTGTTTAATACTGCACATGCTGTTCTTACTTGTGTCATGCTAGTTGTGTGTTGCACTCTGCACTTAATCCTTTGCACTCTGAATTCTAATTTCTTAACACTGCACAACACTGTAAATTCCCGTGTGGTGTAGTGGTGAGGTATTGGAGTTTATTTACTGTTTATTCACAAAAACAAGCACATGGGCAGCCATGGCGATGAGCATGCAGTCACGACAGTAGGTAGATAGGAACTGGAGAGGATGCAGGGTGCTGTATCGGACGTCAGAGGAGCTACGTGCCAAAACACCGCTGTTCCTCACTGCGCGGCAAGTTTAAAGTAGTGATCAACACATATCGGCTTTTTTTTTTCTTTTTTTTTTTTTGCCAAGGACTCATGCCCAAAATGTCCGGGACTTGGGCGTCCGGGTCTTAAAGGGCTTACTGTACGTATAAACTAATAAAAGGAAAACATGCAGAGTACATATAAACTAATGTAAACAAAATATTAGAGTCCACTTGGAGCATTTTTAATACCTCTTATTTCATCTTTGCACCTACAGATATTTGTAAGGAAGAATGCAGTGTTATCAGCTATCTGTGATCCTTGCAGAGAAATCTGACATATTTAATTTTTGTTCTAAAATAAAAGGCACTAAGAATTAAAAAAAAAAAAAAAACTCATATACAGTACAAAAAGTAACAAAGCATGAATATCATCGAGTTATCTGCTAAATGTGTTTTGACTGCCTTGTTCTCAAAGGTTTTCATTTCTCTCTCTCTCTCTCTCTTACAACCCATTCCTGTGCCTATCACATTTGTGATTCCAACCATAGGGGTGCTGCCCGGGCAACTATGGCAATACCCCTGGATATGCCCATAGAGATAAGGCTGCTGCCATAAAACTCCATAAAGATAGTCACAAACTATAAGTAAAGGAGGTGGTAGAAAAGTGGACAGTTTCACCAAAATTATTCAAAGCCTGCCTGGAGGACGTTCTAAAAATTTTAGACTGGGATGGCAGAAAATCTCTTAGCTCAGTATTACTTATGAGGGTTCACACATATGCTGAAGTTTAACATGGAATACTGTATTACCATTACCAGTGATAATTAGTTAACTGTATTTCACCATCAGTTTCCCTGGGAATAAGGGCTTACTGTTACTATAAGTTCTCAGTTCCAATCTGTATGAACTTACAGGCATTGAGAGATGATCCAAAACGTAACTTGTTCCCTGGTTCACGGTCAGCTGCAGGTGTGCGTGAGGCATTGCGTGGATCCAAGTGTGTTGCTTTCCATGCCCGAAACTTCTCACGCTCCTTCACTTGCTGTAGGAACACCTTCCCAATACCTGTTGCTATTTTGCTTAACTCTGCTTCCTCCCTCTGTTGATATTTAAGCTTGTTAGCAGAGCATTAATTACTGTATAATTTTCATAAAGATTTCCTCTTATAATAATAATCAGTTAGCGACCATCATCCACTCACTTGATGTAGTGCTGCCTACTTCTTCCTTAGCCTTTATCATTCTTTTTCTGTGCCTGCCCTCCTTTCTTCCTATTTCTCCTATATTTCCTGTCACTTCTTACTGCTTTTCTTTCCTTTACAGGTGGCATTACATTGAGTGACAAGCCAAATGGTTTCCTGTAAGCCAAGAAACCATTTACAACGCTGGGTGGTAACCATATAACCAAACCATACGTGCTCCCTATGTGTCAACAAGTGGGTTGGTGGAGGGTTAGTGTCCCTCCCCATAAAATAAATAACTCAAAGTCAAATGGCCACCCCTTACGGGATTATGGTGTCTGGCAATAGATAGATAGATAGTCCATCAAACATAAATAACTTCATGTGAAAATATTCTTAATCAACCAATCATTTCATATATCAGTGCACTGCTTTCATTAACTATGAACAATTAAATATTTCAAGATTTTTTCTTAGATAATAAAATAAATATATACTGTACTCTACATAATGCTGACTTCTGATCATTTAATACAGTGCTAACCTAAGGTGACTCAACACTGAGTGACAAGCCAAGTTCACCTTCAAAAAAAAAAAAAAAAAAAAAAGTCCACGACCAAGGAAAAAAATGGGACAGTAAGACTCTGTTATGTGATCCTCCATACATTCAACTAACTCAAGACCCCAGTCAATTTCCTAGTCTCACCAAATTCTGTAACTTGTTTCTCTCACACTTAACTGCATTATCTATCAACTTTCTTGGCCAACCACCTCTCTCACTTATATACATCCTTCTCACTATCCTATCTTCTTCTTCTTCTTTTTTTTTTTTTTTTTAATGCAAGGAAGAAGGAATCAAAGGCCATGGGCCCACATAGTGTTCCTTCCAAGAAAAAGCAAAAACAATACAAAAGAGCCAAATTCAAGATCCGTTCATTTCGAGATGCCTGGACACACTGCATCTGAAAGACCAGAGATCATAGGAAGTAGGAAATACAGACAGAGCAAGACAGTTCCAGAGTTGACCAGTTGCATAAATGAAGGACTGGGAGTAACGATTAACTCTTGCATTAGAGAGTTGGACAGAAAAGGGATGAGAGTTTGTTGCTAGACGGGTACTACGTGCCCGTCGTAGAGGTGAAGGGATGCAAGCAGACAGTTCAGAGGAACAGCGGCTGTTGAAGTAGCGACAGAAGAGAGATAAAGATGAAACAGTACGGCGAAGAGAAAAAGGTTGAAGGGAATCAGTAAGAGGAGGAAAGTTAATGAGACAAAAAGCTTTTGACTCCACCCTATTGAGAAGAGCAACATGTGGGGAGCCTCCGCACACATGGGAATTGTACTCCATACACGGGCGAATAAAACCCGTGTACAAAGTCAACAACTGTGCAGGGGTAAAGAAAGTTCGGAATCAGCTTAGCACACCTAATCTCTTGGAAGCAGATTTCACAAGAGATGTAATATGTTCTTTCCAAAACAAATCCCGAGAGAATGAAACCCCAAGCATATTCAAGGATGATGCAGGACTGAGCTGGACATTATTAAACATTAGTGGGTAATCCTGAGGAAGATTTTGTCGGGTTGATAAGTGTAAGAACTGAGTTTTGGATGCATTAAAAATAACAAGATTATTTTTACCCCATCAGAGATATGAGCCAAGTCAGACATTAGGTGTGCCATAGCCTCATCTCTTTTTTGTTGAAGTAACTACTGAGATGGACGTTGCGGAAACCGAATGGAAAGGTGAAGGGAGGAATCATCAGCATATGAGTGCATAGGGTTAGATGTACAGCTTAGAAGGTCATTGATGAATAAAAGGAAGAGAGTTGGTGATAGGACAGAGCCCTGAGGAACACCACTGTTGATAGGTCTAGGAGAAGAATGATGGCCGTCTACACCAGCGGCTACAGAACGACCAGAAAGGATGCTAGAGATGATGGCACAGATAGAAGGATAGAAACCGTAGGAGGGTAGTTTGGAAATTAAAGATTTATGCCAGACTCGATCGAAAGCCTTTGAGATGTCAAGTGCAATGGCAAAGCTTTTGCCAAAGTCCCGAAAGGAGGATGACCAAGAGTCTGAAAGGTGGGTGAGAAGATCGCCAGTGAAGCGTCCCTGACCGAACCCATACTGACGATCAGAAAGAAGGTTGTGACAGGAAAGATGCTTTAAGATTTTTCTGTTAAGAATTGACTCAAAACTTTTTGAGATACAGGATGTTAAAGCAATTGGACAATAGTTACAGGGTTGGGAATGGTCACCCTTCTTTGGGACTGGCTGAATGAGAGCAAACTTCCAGCAAGAAGGAAAGGTACAAGTTTATAGACAAAGGCGAAAGAGTTTACCTAGGCAGAGTGTAAGCACAGAAGCACAGTTTTTGAGGACAACAGGAGGGACTCCATCAGGCCCATATGCCTTGTTAGTATTGAGGCCAGTGATGGCAGAAAATACATCAGCTGAAGAAATTTTAATGTCAGTCAAGAGGAAGTCAGAGGAGGGAAGTGATGGAGGAACAGCACCGGAATCGTCTAAGGTGGAATTGGAGGAGAAAGTCTGAGTGAAAAGATCTGCTTTATCAGTAGAAGAAATAGCTACAGAGCCATCAGAGTAGAAAAGAGGAGGGAAGGATGATGAGGTAAAGTTGTTAGAAAGGTTTTTGGCAAGGTGCCAGAAGAAGCGAGAAGAATTCGAGTTGGAGAGTTGAGAACATTTAGCACAGATGAAATTATTTTTAGCAGAGCGAAGAACAGACTTAGCACGATTCCGGGCAGAAATATATAAAAGATGTGATTCAGGGGTGGGTTGGCTCTGGTACCTTTTATAGACCCTCTCCTTGTTGCGGACAGCATTAGAACAAGCATGATTAAACCAAGGCTTTCTTGCATTAGTCAGAGGATATGAGAAAGGACTGTATGCTTCCATGCCCGAGAGAATAACCTCCGTAATGTGCAAGGCACACTCAGATGGCTCCCGCCATGGAAGCAATAATCATTCCAAGGAAAATCAAAGAAGTACTGCCTGACGGCCTCCCAATCTGCAGCTCCAAAGTGCCACAGGCGGCGTTTCTTTGGAGGGTCCACAGGCCGTACCGGAGCGATAGGACAGGTTAAGGTAATAAGGTTATGATCGGAGGAGCCCAACAGAAAGAAAAGATTAACAGTGTAAGCAGAAGGATTAGTTGTTAGGAAAATGTCAAGTATGTTGGAACTCTCTCCAAGACAGTCAGGGATATGGGTAGGGTGCTGTACAAGCTGCTCTAGGTCATTAAGGATAGAAAAGATGTAGGCTTGTTCACCAAGTGGATCAATGAAAGGAGAGGAGAGCCAAAGGTGGTGGTGAACATTGAAATCTCCTAGAATGGAGATTTCAGAGAAAGGAGAAATGGATAGAATGTGTTCCATCGTAGAAGTAAGATAGTCAAAGAATTTTTGATAGTCAGTAGAATTAAGAGATACGTAAACAGCACAGATATATTTAGTCAGAGAATGACAGGAGAGCCGAAGCCAGAGAGTAGGGAATTCAGAAGAATCAAGTTCAGGAACACGAGAGCTAGATCGTTGCGTACATTTAAGCAACAGCCACCTTTGGCTTTGAAATGAGAATAGAGAAAGTAGGAGGATACAGAAAAGGGTTTGCTGTCAGTTGCCTCAGACAGATGAGTCTCAGAGAGAAAGAGAAGGTGAGGTTTAGAGGAGGAGAGGTGGTGTTCAACTGAGCGAGAGTTAGAAGAGAGGCCGTGAATGTTACAGAAGTGAAGAAGGAGTGAGTCAGACAGTGGTTCCAGGCAGCTCTGTGAGTTGTCACCGGGAGAGGGGCTGATGGTGGGGGCATTTTTGGTCCCCCCCACCCCCGGGGACTCCGAGGCATGATTTAAGTGCCCCCCCCTTTTTTTTAATACAAATTTTGAAAAGGAAGTGTAGTGTGTAGTGTGCATGTAGTTTGGTATTGACAGTTAGAGAAACTTGTATTGGAGAGCATGCTGGCCTACTTTCTGTGTTACTGAGACAATAAAAAAGTTCAGCAAAGGGGGATGGTTAGGAACAAGTCCTGAGGGCTGATGAAATGGAAGCTCCAGCTCTCCCTGTCATCAGCCTTCCATCCACCTTGGGAGTACTGCCCTGCTCGACTGGTGCTACAGTCTACTCCCTGGAACTTGACAGTATTGTGATACCAACTCTAAAGTATAGAAGTGAAGCTTGGACCCTGTTGGAGGGACAGAGGTCAAGAGTGAGAGCAGTAGAAATAAGTTATTTGAGACGAGCATGTGGAGCCACATGGAGAGAGACTGACAAATAAGGAAGCGAAGGAGCATTGTGGTGTGGATGTGGATGTTATCTACATCCATTCTCTCCATATGACCATAGCATCTAAACATACTCTTCTTTACTCATTATCAACTGAATTCTTTACTCCACATCTCTCAAGAATCATATTAAAGTATTTCTTATCATATCCAATATGCACTCTTCAATATCTCTCATTTCCACTGCTCATATTCTCAGTTCTTAACCCTATGTCAAGCCAAAGTCTTGCACCTATATGTTAAGGTCAGCACTTCATGTAATTCTCTTGCAAGACTCCATATTCAGACCTCTGTTTAGTATTAGCACCTTCATAGGACCTGTCACTTTTCTTCCCTGTGCCACTCTACATCCAACTTCTTTTGCATGTTTTGTTTTGTTTTGTTTCATTTATAAAGGTTCCAACATGCTTGCATGCATTGGCTTTGGTCACCTAATGGAACTCTCCATGCTACTTAATCTCTGGCAGCTTCCCTATTCAGTTCCTTAACCCTGAGATCACACTCACTGACCTTGTCCCAGGTCTCTTTTGCTCTGCCTCTTGCAACCCTACCCCTAGGGTTAACAATTCTCACTTTCTGCACCCAATTATCATCCCCCATCTTCTCCACATGCCCAAGCCATCTCAATCTACCTCTCCTCATCACAACACCAATACACTCCAGTTCCATCCTACCTCTCAACTCCTCCACGGCAAACCTAGCCCCCCCAGGCCTTGCACTCAAGGACGCACTGCACATCCATCTAATCATTGCAGTTTCTGTACATTTGTGCCTACGAATATCCTCCTCCTTTACCGCTCAGGTCTCACTACCATACAGTGTTGCACTACTAATACATGCTGCATACAAAGCTCCTTTAGAAGGGAGGGAGAGCCCTCTCAATGTCAGGAG
Source organism: Birgus latro (assembly GCA_018397915.1). NCBI lineage: Eukaryota > Metazoa > Arthropoda > Malacostraca > Decapoda > Coenobitidae > Birgus > Birgus latro. The sequence continues at coordinate 26,758 of JAGKTI010006408.1, forward strand.
AGGCAACAGCTCCCTGAACTTACTCCAACCACTCCTCACTCTAGCCACAGAGTTAGCTCCAGCCCCACCTCCAGCACATAACATATCTCCCAAATAACAAAACCCTTCCACACAATCGTGGGACTCACCAGCAAGCTCAATCTTTTCACACCTGAATATCTCCACATGCTCTCCTCAAAACACCACAAACATGAAATTAACACTATCTCTCAGTCTACCTCTAATACCACTATATCTCTTAGGCACCCACTTATCACAAATACTGCACAAGGTGGAATTACTTCCCATGCCCTTATGGCAATCGCACAGGGCCACTCTCCCTCTTCTCTGACAGTACTACCACCAGCCCTAGATACCACCACTTTTGTTTTACAGTATCTGCATTTACTCTTAAGTCCATGTGCCCCATACCATCTCTCCACTTCCTAAATCTTTCCTCTGCCTCCCTTTCATTCTCTGCAATGAATACTAAATCACTGGAATACAACATCTCCCATGGAAGTCCATTTCTAAAGTCACATGAGAGGGCTTCAAGAACCATGATAAAAAACAAGAGGCTCAAGACTGACCCCTGATGCACACCAGCATTCACAAAAAACTCATCACTCAAATCTCCATTCACCCTTAACTGGACACAGGCACCCACATATATAGCCATAATCACCCTAACCAACCACTCCTCGATCCCATGCTTTCTCATTGCCCACTTCATCACCTCGCTAGGGACTCTGTCACAGAACTTTCCGAAATCAACAAAACAAAGTACAGATCCATTTTCTTTCCAATTTATTTTTCCTGAAGCTGTCAAACAGTGAATATGACAACTGTGGCCCTTTTGCCTGGCACAAACCCAAACTGCATATCATCAATATTCACTCATTCTTTAATCATACCTTCTGAAACTCTCTCCATTATCTTCATTATCTGGTCCAAAAGCTTTATGCCTTTATAATTTCCTCCTTCCAGGGCATCACTCTTTCCCTTGTACAAATTTACAATTACACTTTTCAGCCAATCATCTAGGACAACACACTCATATATAATCGTATTTATCAAGTCAGGAACTAACCCCACTCCTGTTTCACCTGAGGCTTTCAGCATTTCAGCATACAAATTTACAGTTACTCTCTTCAGCCAATCATCTAGGACAACGCACTCATATATAATCGTATTTATCAAGTCAGGAACTAAGTCCACTCCTGTTTCACCTGAGGCTTTCAGCATTTCAGCACTTATCCAAGACACAACTGCTGCCTTCCCCATCTGCATCATGCCTATTGCTCTGCTCACAACATCAGTGCAAATTAAAGGCCAAGGGCCAATAACTGGATCTGCTGGCTCCAAACTGTACCTTTTCCAGTCAAACTCCCCATTCAACAACCGGTTGTAAAGCTCTCTCTGGGCGTCTTTAACCTGCTGAATCTGGTGACATATTTCTTATTTTATTCTTGCTATCTCCAGGCATTTTCATTCAGGTTAGGAACTACTTTTGCAACTGCGAAAGTTAGATATCGGCTTCATTAACCCCTTCACTACCAGAGGCTCTGCCATGTTGAATAGAATCAGGTGGTGGCACCAAGAATGTACTATACTACAAAAAGGCATCAACTGGTTTCAAGGTGTTAATATCCCCACTGTTCACCACTACCATTCCTTTATCATTCTTCACACACTGCTCACCTATGATATCCCTGCTTTGCCTCTTCCTCTGATTTGCCACCTTAAATATCATATTCCTCCTTTCCATACTATTTAGGTTATCAAGTAAAAGTCTCTGAGACTCAGATTTTGCCCTGTAAACCTCTTTTCTGGCCCTATGCTTGGCAGCCAAGTATTCCTCCTTGTTACCACCCCTTTTCCATTTCTGTTTTTCCATTTACAGTATTTCTGTTTTCTGTTGATATTGAGAGATACTTCATCAATTCAAATCTCTCTTTATTCACTGGCAAATCACCTTTTCTCTTGAACAACCTTCACTTTTACTCTTATCTACACCTACTTTCAAAATACAACACTCACAGCCACCCACACAACTCTGAACCAGTCTACAAATCTGCTGTTCACTATCAGCAAGCAACACAGCATCACTGCATATATAAGATTTGAGATACTTTGCCATTCGCTATTAATTACCATCCCCACCTGTCACTCCAAAACTCTAGCATTAATCCTTCATAATCTTATTCAAACATATAAAATGATGAGCCATGGGGATATCTTACAATCATCTTAATCCAACACTCAAGATAATATCCACCTACTCTCAAGAAAACTTTTTATAGCATTCAACAGCTTCCACCAACAGAATACATTTGAAAAACTTCCCTATTCACCACATACAATAATGTTTTTTCAAGCTCAATAAGAGCCATCAATACCCTTACAGTTCTTCTCACATTGTTAATCATCATCACCATCATCCAGACCTCCTTTCTCACCTTTGGGCAGGGTGGGGAACAGCAATGTCCAGACAGCCCGAATTTGCTCACTCCAATGGGCCACGGTTCCATTCACCCATAATTCGAGCCCCCAGAATCCTGGCTCTACCTGATACGCAAAAACACTCACCAAGTTCTGCAGCTTCACATAAACGTATTCGATAGAGTCAATTCGAACACTGTCATGTTAAAAGGGGGAGCCAAATCACTGATCATGCACTTCTTACAATATTCATCCAGCCAGCTTGATCTCTTGTCAGTCCCCTAGTGTCATTCCAAACCTCTCTTCCTCACACACTTATCCACCATATCCTTCCACCTTCTCCTTGGCCTACCTCGCCTCCTTCCTCCTTCAAATTCACTCAGATATACCTTTCTCACCACTCTACTGTTATCCATTCTCTCCACATAACCATACCATCTCAGTACACTCTCTTCAATTCTGGTGTCCAAAGACTTCCTCACTCCACACCTTTCACAAATCACATTATTTCATATCCTATCCACTCTCTGTACTCCACATACATTCCTCAGCAGTCCCATATCCCCTGCTCTCACTCCTGACTTTTCATTTTCATGCCACACCATAGTCTCATATCCATATGTTAAAGTTGGCACTAACACTTCTTCATGTAAGCCTCGTGCAGTTGCAACACGTAAACCTCTGTTTCTTATCAGGGCCTACATTGCACCAGCTACTTTTCTTCCTTATGTCACTCTACTTTCACTTTTTCACTCCTGACTTTTCATTTTCACGCCACACCACAGTCTCATATCCATATGTTAAAGTTGGCACTAACACTTCTTCATGTAAGCCTCGTGCAGTAGCAACACTTAAACCTCTGTTTCTTATCAGGGCCTACACTGCACCAGCTACTTTTCTTCCTTATGTCACTCTACTTTCCACTTTTTTGCACATTTTTCTCTCTTTTCTATCACTGTACCCAGGTATTTAAGTTCTCTCACCAATTCCAGTCTCTCCATTCACTGTACCATTGCACTGGGAGTCACCTTCTCTCACAATAACCATCACTTTACTTTTTTCTACATTTACTCTCAAGGCACGACACAATGTTCTATCTATCTATCTATCTATTGCCAGACGCCATAATCCTGTAAGGGGTGGCCATTTGACGTTGAGTTATTTGTTTTACAGGGAGGGGCACTAACCCTCCACCAACCCACTTGTTGACACATGGGGAGCACGTATGGTTTGGTTATATGGTTACCACCCAGCGTTGTAAATGGTTTCTTGGCTTACAGGAAACCATTTGGCTTGTCAATCAATGTAAAGCCACCTGTAAAAGAGGGAAAAGCAATAAGAAGTGACAGGAAAGATAGGAAAAATAGGAAGAGAGGAGGGCAGGCACAGAAAAAGAATGATAAAGGCTAAGGAAGAAGTAGGCAGCACTACATCAAGTGAGTGGATGATGGTCACCACCACCTACCACTCTACACAATGTTAAGCTGGTATATTATTAACCCTGGATTTTTTAATGTATTTTTGATCTAGTTAACCATACTGCATCTTTCAATCATACTGATTTTATTACACAACCCCAAAACATCAATACTGGATGTCAAATGCTGAAAGTATTATGGTTTAAGTTCATGAGTACAGGAGTGTTAACATCAAGTACTTTACTGTAACCAACCTTGAGTTTGGGGTCTTCTACTGGCGCCTCGTCATCCTCTAACTCAGTAGCCTCATCTGTCTCATCTATGCTCACTGCCTTGTTGCTTCCAGACCACCGCCGCCGTCGCTCTGAAACACCTGCCCGTCACCCAACGCACAGGAACTGGGTCAATGTAAGGTCTCATGCTATACAGCCTAAATGGGGTGCTTGCAGATGGGGTGACTAAGGAAAGGTAAGCAAAGGGAAGCAACTGCCACTTTAATCAGCCAATGAAGTATCACGAAATACAATGCAAGCTCTAAAAAAATAAATATTCAGTGTTATAAAGGAAGAACAAAGCACACAGGTAAGCACACTTTTCAGTGAATGTCAGGATACCTCTTGGGCCAAACCTTCGTGCTGCTACTGCTGCTGCTGTTCAGCACCATTCAAAGAATAGATATACAGTACCTTTGTTATTCTGATAGAACACAGTATTATAAGAAAATATATAGACACATGAGATGAAAAGGGTCAAGTTAGTATAGTATGTATTATGTTCTAAATTTGGAATTATAATGTTAAGGAAAATAACAAAATCTAAAATGGGGAAAAAAGGAATGGAATTCAAATTCGTGGTGCTAAGGCTTTAAATTATCACTGTCATACATCTCTATATATTTCCTTTCTTTGACAAAATTCAGATATGTTTTAGTGCAAATCTACAAATCTTAGCCTTCCTTACATGGTGAAATTACTAAACTGTAACAACTAAAACTGCCAGCACACCATCCTTGCACTGGAGTAATCACTCTACTACTCCATGACTACAGTTCGTAATCATGGCAGTAAATAACACCAACATATGAAAACTATCTCTTAACATACATTCAACTTCCTAAGTCTGACTGACAAATTTTAATGACATCTGTATTAAAATAAAATGAGCAACTTAGGAGCCACTCAGTATATAATTCTGACATTTCAAACCACATAAGGCAATAAGCTACTAAAAGGATGAATAATATTTTACATAAATTATAACACAAAGCTGGCACCAAGAATCTACCCTAAATTGATGCTAAGCAGCAGTAAGACTATATCTAAAAATAAAAAAATGCTGCATAGCAGAGTACAGTACATACATAATGTTAAAAAAGCAGAATCACCCCACTTGCTAAAAAAAAAAAAAAAAACTAAGAGGTTCTAAGATACAAGGGATGGATTCACAGAATATTTAAGTTACCAGATACCCTAAAGATATGGCATTACGGCAGAGATAGTCATTCACAGAGCATAGGCGCAACCATCTTGCACAAATATCTGGCATCCCAGGTTGAGTGCAGGGAGAACACACCTTAAGACACAATACTGAAATATTGTTTATTCTCTACAGTATGTGACCCCTTGGTCTGTCAATAGCCTCTGGCCCTCTTCACATCAATGTTATTAAAGCATTAATGGAACCCCTACAATGATACATGATGTTCCATAAATGCTTTTGTGCAGTAAAAAGTTTTGAGAATACCGTATTCAGTCATGGAAAAAAAAGTAACACGAACATGTAATAATTGAAAGAAAAATAGGGAAGGCCTTTGGGTCGCTTGAGCAGATAGTGTGGGAAGAATATTCTTTTATTTTTTTAAATAATACCCAACTAACACACTAAAACCAATATGTGCACCACTTACTGTAGGCAGCTGTAAACAATTTCTCTTCTATAAACATTTGCCATCCACTCACTCAATGTAGTTCTGCTCTCAGGTGTCTGCCCTTTCCTCTCCTCCATCCTTCTTTCCTTCCATCCTCTTGTCTTTCTTTCCTTCACTCTCTCCTCATCCTTCTGCCTATGGGTGACTTTACACCCCCTCTTCTGTCTTTCTTTCCTTCATTCTTTCCTCTTCCTTTTGCCTGTGGGTGACTCTACACTGAGTGACAAGCCAAATGGTTTCCTGTACACCAGGAAACAATTTAATATGCTGGGTGGTAACCATATAACCAAATTTTGGCACCTAGTGGTTTAGTGGGTAATTAAGGCGTCTACTCGGACTGAGCCGGTGAAGGTTTATATCCAAGGGATGGTTGGGGTTTATTGCTCAAGTAATGCCACTCAGGGATGAGTGAGGCTGGTCACTCTCATCTTAAATGTCAGCACCAACTTGCCTAGCCCTGGGCTCCTAAGCTTCTTATGGGGCAATGTAGGATTGGATGATTAGTGAATGAATGAATAAACATCTGGTGCAAATACAATGTTATATATAGTAATCCCTTCTGCATCCAGCGTAACAGACCCCAAGGCATGTCAGATATGGGCTACATCTGGGTATGGTGCACATAAACCTACAGGTGCTAATCATCATGTTTTTCAAGCCTAGCCTAAAAATATATGTAACAATTTAATATAATACAGGTACTGTATAAGTACTGTATATACATAATACTGTAAGAAATGCAATATAGTATATATATAATATATACTTCTGTACTGTACACAGTAATAGCAATATTAATAAGCAATAAGAGAATTACAAGGAGATAGAGGGAAAAGTTGGTAGCTCAAAGACCTTACAGTCCATACTGAGGAAACAGTCTTTACTGTATATGTTTGGGATTGCATACCCACTACACACTCACTCCAGGGTGAGTAAGATCCTATCAAAGTTTCTTGTTGTTTAGAACCATTTGGTCCCATCCAAACACAGGCAAAATTCAGATACTGTGAGTCTGGATATGGGAGGGAAATAAATAAGAGGGAAAGAGGTTTCCCTAGCTCTTTCCTTCGAGTATGTCAAAATTAGGTTAAGTCAGATCTGGTCAGGTTAGTTTACCTCCATCTGCTATGGCATCTATGCAGATTAGGTTACATTATCCCCCACTGTTATGGCATCTATGTTAAAATTTGGTTAGGTCAGGTTAGCTTATATCCCTCTGTTAAGGCATCTATGATAAAATTAGGTCTTCAGGTTAGGTTATATCCCTCTGTTAAGGCATCTGTGATAAAATTAGGTTAAGTCAGGTTAGGTTATATCCCTTTGTTAAGGCATCTACAATAAAATTAGGTTAAGTCAGGTTAGGTTCTCCCCCCCTGCATGATAAAATTGGGTTCCATTTTGTTATGGTATCTACAGCATATTAATATATGGTTAAGCCAAGTCTGGTTGAGTTAGGTTATGTTACCTCCTTCTGTTATGACATCTACATTAACATACCTCTGGTCCGATTAGGTTACGTTAAGTTACCTCCCACTGGTATGGCATCTACATTAAAATTAGGTTAGTCAGGTCTGGTTAGGTTAGGTAAGGTCATCACCCTCTGTTATCATATCAAAGTTAAAATAAGGGTAAGTCAGGTCTGGTTAGGTTAGGTTATCTCCCTCTGTTACAGGATGTAAATTAAAATATGGCTAACTCAGGTCTGGTTATATCAGGTTAGGGTATCTGCCACTGTTATGGCATCTATATTAAAATTAGGTTTGGTTATCTCCCTCTGTTATGGCATGTAAGTTAAAATAAGGCTAACTTAGGTCTCGTTATCATAGGTCAAGGTATCTGCCACTGAAATGGCATCTATGTTAAATTAGATTCAGTCAGGTTAACTTAGGTTAGGTTATGTACAATTACAATAAGTCAGATTAGGTTAGTTGCTGATGATTCCACAGGATTAAACTTGTCTAGTGTTAGGAGATTAATTATCCAAGTGAGTTACATGCTGTATGAAAAAGCTAAGAGATATTAAGATTCTATAACAGTGCAAGTGATAAATAATAGAGTATGGATTTATTCAGATAAGTAAATTTCCAAAGGTAACTGATGGGACTGATACAACCTATATTACCATCAAGGCACCAAAAGTGAATTACCATGTTTCTTAACCAATAATAATAATAACAAAAATAATAATTTCCTCACTGTCATGGCAGTTTATTAGTTTGTCAATACAAAAACTAGGATGTCTCTGAATGTTCTGTATGGTTGGGAGTATTTCTTTCACTCTTCATGTTGCCATTAGCTTCAATAAATAAAGATATAGTTATCTTCTCTGTATCAGTGGATGGTCGAGATTTGTGTTTACATTACGGCACCAAACAGCTGATGAGAGAAAGTTCAGTGACTGGCTGATTATGGAAAAGGTCTGCCTATAAGAGCCTCTGTCACTGGCTGAACAGGGGTGCATTCACTCTACCTTAACTGGCCCACATAACTGCTGGTGAATGGCCCACTAACCTTCTGATCATGATCACTTTGCTTGCCATCTGCTGGTTGGCAAAGTAATCACACTGGAGAGATGGGATGCTTGCAAGACAATGATGAGTCATCAAAACAATAAACAAACTTATCATAAATGGAACTTCAGTTATCAGTACAGTATTATTTTGGAATGACACAAAACTAATGGACACAGAAACTAATATGTTCACCATTTACTTTATGCAGTTTGTGTAAGTAATTTCCCTTTTATAAACATCTGTTGCAAACAAACTTTTCAGTACTTTATCCATCCACCCATCATCCAATCCTATGTTGTCCCATGAGGAGTGTTAGAGCCCGGGGCTATGCAAGTTGGTCTTGACATTTATGGTGAGAGTGACAATCCTCACTCATCCATAAGTAGCATTATGTGAGCAATAAACCCCAACCATCCCTTGGATATAAACCTGCACCGGCTCAATCCGACTGAAGCACTGTAATTACTCACGCCATAATTTAGTTATATGGTTACCACCCAGTGTAGCAAATGGTTTCCTGGTGTACAGGAAACCATTTGGCTTGTCTCTCAGTGTAGAGTCACCCACAGGCAGAAGGAAGAGAAAAGAATTAAGCAAAAAAAGAAAGAAGAAAGAGTGTGAAGTCAACTATAGGCAGAAGGAAAAGGAAAGAATGAAGGAAAGAAAGACAGAAGGGAAAGGAAGGAAGAGAGGAAAAGACAGACACCCAAAACAGCACTACATCGAGTGAGTAGATGTACTTACCAGTAGTAAATAATGGGGGGAGGGGGGAGAATTGTAGTAGTATCTCCATCTGTTATTGCATCTACATTAAAGTTGGGTTCGGTTAGGCTGGGTTTGGTTAGACTAGTTAATTTTAATGTAGATGCAATAAAAGACAGAGGCAGCAGATGAAAAATCACTCCCCTTTTACCTACTAAGTATGAAACAAGCATCTGTGGCAGATGCTTAAGTAAGAGAAAGTTCTTTGAACTGCTCAAGTTCAGCAATGGGCATATTAATTTTACTTTTTCTTAGTTGGGTGTAATTCTGATTACTTACTCAATCACTCCTGTAGGAGATCCATACTGGCATGATATTTTGTTTCATCTGAGACAATACCATAAAAAGAAAGAGTTCTTTATTTGCAAAAACAAAAAACAAAAAAAATAAAATAAAAATGAAATAAAATATATAAATAATTAAATAAATAAGAAAACACACAAAAAAGGACATTCTATTGTTAACACAGAGCATTGACTGAAATCACAGTTACACCACAGTGTGAAGCAGGCTAAAAAAGACCTGGGATGAGGCCACAGAATGTGACCTCAGTGAACAGGGAGGCCGCCAGATATTAAGCAGCACGGAGAGCTGCCACTGGGTGACCAAGGCCAACACATGCAGGCATGCTGGAGCTCTTATAAATGATACGAACACATGAATGAACTGTGTATTTTAGGCACATGGAAAGTAGTGAAGAGGTCGGTAGTCTCAGGAAGTCAACTGCATCCATTAAGGTTTCGCCATTTAATTCAACCATCAATATAATGCCAGCACCATACACAGCATTTGCCATTATTGCTATTATTTTGATGGCAGAAAATGTTCACTCTGGCCTAACAGGCCGCTAGGCTAGCAAAGCTATCATGATCAGCATGGGTGAATGCAGCCCAGAAATCAGCTCGTGCAGCATAGGTGAGGCAGGCACAATTTACAAACAGGATAAGGCACCATTAAAAATGGCTGTTAATACCAAACTGCGATGTGTATTATGGTGCCTTAACACTGGGCAACCTGAGGTACTGAACATATGTTAGGTGCCTTAGTTTATGAACATGTTAGTGACCCTGACCCCAGTACTGTAATAAGGGATGAAGCTCTTATTCCACACCAGAAAACTGAATTTTTTCTTTTCTTTTTTTTCTTTTTATGCAAGGAAGAAGGAACCAAAGGCCACAGGCCTGCATTTGCTTATCAACTCGTATATCATATACTGTATTACTATATTTGCATATACAGTGATCTCTCAATTATCCAGACGTGTTCAGTATCTGGACGCTACGCCTTGGCTTTATTAAACCATTATCCGAACTGTTGCTCTTATCTGGATGTAAAAATGCCCGAGAACTTTGGCCGGCCAGCTGACAAGGCCAAACATTCAGTATTGTGGCCGCTGGGCTTGAGCCATGAGAGGGAAGTAGTCTATAATCCACAATAAGAGCTAAAATGTCCGTCTGCCCCTGTGATGAATGGTCAAAATTGCACGCTTGTCCTATTACTTCCAACGAACCTCCAGCACCCGAGTAATACGACTGCAACCCTCAAGCGGTGTCAAAACGTCTGTGCACATTCCCCACCTAATGTCTAATATCGCGCAGCCACGGGGGCTAAGTCTTTCCCAACCACCACCTCCATCGAACACGGACCACAAGCCACGAGTACATGTTCGGCGACAGCAGCCGTCCGCTTCTCTATCCAAGGTCGAAGTACCCTGGTCATGGTTGCATTGTGTTTCCGCATGGCCACTCGGCATCTAACAGACCGCAAGCCACGAGTAAATGTATGGCAAAAGCGCCTGTCCACCTGTTGACAGAAAGGGGAGAATCTTGCCCACTGCCTCGCCTCTCCCCCCCCTCCTCCATACCCTCCTGGCTCCCCCCTCACTCCCTCAGTCCTTACCCTCATCCGTGGTGATAGCACTGACTCGTGATTTTTCAAAGTTTTTTGTGATTTATTTGCCTACTACTGGTCATATGGAAATTCTGTGGTGACCAAGAGAAAGCTCATGAAATTCTGCATCTAGACATATGCTTGACTCTTAGAAGATGTTGGCAAAATTTTAAATTAGTATGGTGGGAAGTTATATGAAGGTAAGGTTTACTTTTGAACAAATTATTCCTGCTTGAATTTTGTACTCTTACTTGTCAGTTTTATGCGTTTTTATTAGCATAACCACCAGCGAAGATGAAGGTATACTATTTATACCAATATGACCAATTTACGTGGCATATTTGGCCAAGGAATTTTTTTTCTTTTGAGCCACGGGGGCAATCACTCGTCACAGACAACAGATTTTCAAACCACTGTCAGTCTTTTTGTGGATTTTTGTTGTTTATGCATTCTTTTCATGATGTTTAGCATTAATATGGATAATCCTATGTGTGTTTTGATGTTTAAAAATGGCAGACTGACCTGAAAACAGTGCCAAAATTAGGAGGGGTACTGAACATACAGTCGTGTATAGGTCGGGTGTTTTTTGGTGGTCATTGTTTTTTTTCATGGTTTTCTTGGTGTTCTGCATTACTTTGGATATTCCTATGTGTGTTTTGATGTCTAAATATGGTAGACTGACCTGAAAACAGTGCCAAAATCAGGAGGGGTACTGTACATACAGTCGTGTATGACAGGTGTTTTTTGGTTTTCAGTATTTTTTTTTCATGGTTTTCTTGGTGTTTAGCATTACATCGGATATTCCTATGTGTGTTCTGATGTCTAAATATGGCAGATTGACCTGAAAACAGTGCCAAAATTAGGAGGGGTACTACAAACAGTTGTGTGTAGGCAGGGTGATTTTTGGTTTTCAGTGTTTTTTTTTCATGGTTTTCTTGGTTTTGAAAATTATTTTGGATAATCCTATGTATGCTTTGCTGTCAAAATATGGCAGAATGACTGGAAAACACTGCCAAAATAAGGAAAGGTACTGTACAATTGCCCAAAGAAGTGATGACTCGCTTTCATTAAGTTTCGGACAAAACTCCCTCGGTCTGGCAATGTTTATTTAGGAGATGGAAACAGTCTTTGCCTGCATATGGCAGAATGACTGGAAAACACTGCCAAAATAAGGAAAGGTACTGTACAATCGCCCAAAGAAGTGATGACTCGCTTTCATTAAGTTTCGGACAAAACTCCCTCGGTCTGGCAATGTTTATTTAGGAGATGGAAACAGTCTTTGCCTGCCCTGCAAACATTATTTATGGTGTAAAAAAAAATTAATCTTGCAAAAATACTTGTTAAGTTTAGCCTTTTTTTTTTTTCTTTTTAATAGATCAGTCAAAAAATAAATAAATAGTGACATCTGGCACGTTTTCACAACTCATGCCAGAAGTTACCAATGAAGCGATTTTCCTGCTAAATTTAGAGATTTCAAAAGCAGTCTAGCTGGTATAAAATTATTACATTTCTCTAGCTCTTTTTTTTCAGGTCTTGCCCATTTTTTTTTTTTTTAGGTCTTGCCCATTTTTTTTTCGTTAATTTCCCTCAGTCTGGCGGATTTTTACCGCATCCGAGACTAATTTAGTGGATTTCAATAATTTTCCCTTTGGCAACAGTCCACGGCAGGCCTTCCGTCAGTCATTACCACGGCAGGGGAGGGAGAAGTTGTCTCGACCTTTGTCACAGTTCCCCCCCCCACTCCCCCTTATTTTTAATATAATGTTTTTGGTTTTATCTTCATTTTTGCATTCATGCTTTTGACTATCAACCTCTCCCTCTTTAGTTCTTCCATGCAACTGCCCTACATGTTTTATAACATGTTGGAATTTCGTGTGAATAAAAATGACCAGTTTTCCACTTATGATTACACTGGTTTCACTAACGTCACTGAATGCCGGCAGATTAATTTGCTTCTTGATAGCAACACAAGTGATAAGTAGTTGTTCTTGGGCACACATATTAATCCGTCTGTCTTGGTCTTGTGCTATGAGGGGCTCCAGTAGCAAATTTCCAATGTTCTACCTCTATATCGCTTATCTATCTGTTAACTGTTAAGGTGCCAGTATATCTGTCTTACTGGAATATTTGCTAAATAAAGAGCAATAATCTGCTTGCACCGATAGGCTGTAGTTTCTTGCTCATCAGTCTTGCTTTCAGGCTTTCAGCACTTACGGGTTTACCCGCGTGAATATCATTCCGCATAGAGAATTAAATGTGGATAATAATATATCTTTAGATGTTTATTTTTCTGATTTGATGACACTAATGATTTCGAAATTACGATTATCTTCGGGTTTTATTTTATGGGACATATTTCCTTCAGTATTGTTGATTTTGAATGGAAAATAAGTATTACGAGAGTTCCTCCGCATTTTAACCCTGAAACCGTTGAGCGATAGGGAGTGCGTTTCACATTCTTTCGTACTGCTAAGCCTCAACTTTAGTGTATTGTGGTTTCCTCTTCCGTAATGCGAGATATACACGGTAAAAATGTTAATACAATAATCCCTCCATTATTCGGACGTCCAATATTTGGACATATTCACTATCTGGATATTGTGGGCTGCCCAACCCTCAAAATGCCAAAAAATTCGAAAAAAAATGAAAAAAAAAAATTCGATTTTTTGGGACCGCGTCAGTTTTAATTTCCCGTGCGCGCCAATCGGCTATGTTTACACTCGTGGCGCCACTATCGGTCGCCATTACCCACTGCAACTGCCTCGTGAACAACTCCGAAAATGGCGGCCGAAGTGATTGCTTTTGTGGTGATATCCTACCTCCTACAGTGCTTGATACTGCTCTTCACCTTCATCATGTGTGTGATGATCGTCACTAGACCACACGGGAATTTACTGTTATGTACAGTGCAGTGAAGTGATGTTATTCCAGTTATATAAAAAAAATGTTGTGGAAAGTGTTGGTGATAAGTGGTGGTGATTCTCAAGTGGAAAGGTGTGTCAGGTGCAAGGTCTTCCTGTCAGAGTCTGAGATGACAGAGTGGGTTATTACATCAGGATGGCAGCTTTTTGTTCGTAAGTACCCTAACTTCATGCCTAACCTGTTTTCATCATGCTATACATGTGTTAAAAAACTACCAAAAATGTTAAGCATAATTTCCTGCTTGCAATTTAATTTTTCCATGCATGGTTCTTAAG
>JAGKTI010006409.1:0-40877 GCA_018397915.1 Birgus latro
TGAAGGCAAAAGTGGAAGCCAAATACTGTGTGACTGATGTAAAGGTAGTATACTTATGATATGGCTATGACGCAGGAGTGGTATGGATATGAAGCGTGAACAGTGTGGTGGGCACAACTGAGGTGTAATAGACACATACCGTTGTACGAGGGAATGGTGGCAGAGGAGCGGCCAGTGGAGCAGCGATAAGAGGAGCCACGGTCAAACTCCTCCTCCTCAGGACCCCATGGCCGATTGTGGTCCGTCATCCGAGAAGGGGCTACCAATGAGAAGAATGAGGAGATTTAAATGAAATACTGCTAGAATGAGGTAAGGAAATGTAACTGAAATGGAAACTTGCTAAAACATTGTAAGGTACAGTGAATTTTAAAACTGGAGTTGTGCAAAGACAAAGCTGGCACGTTTTATGCAAAAATGGGAAGAGGTGCTGGATACTGACGCCTTCTCACAGTGGCACTGATACATGTACCAGTACAACTGAGCCGTCCAGTTATACAAAGGCCCTTTAATTCCTTTCCCATCCCCCACAAGGAGGATGGTGGACTACTGCTTTACCCTGAAGCTACACTGCCAGAGATGCACTTCAGTTTTTTTTTTTTTTTTTTTTAATAATCTGCAGATACAGTGCTCTGGCTTGCCAGTCCCTCTTATTCTTTCTTGTCAAAGATGTTGGCCTAAAAAGACACACATGCCTAATATGTTAAACTTATATTACATTGAAATGCCGATCAGTCAAGTGTAACCGTTACAAACAATCCTTGCATCTTGACTGTACTGACCTGTCAACACATACACTGCACCTCACAGTATAGACCACACACATGAAAAAGAAAGAATGATACACTGAAGGTTTTAGACCTAAACAATAACAGAATAAACACGTGGGATTACACAATTTATCATACACACATTAAGAAAGCACTAATACAAGAGACTAAGCTCACAGACAGGTCAGACACTCCATATTTCACTAACTACATTAATTTTATTTTAAAAAAGAAGGGGCATGGCCTTATGATACACTGAAGATTTTAGACCTAAACAAGAATAGAATAAACAGATGAGATTACACAATTTTATCATACACACATTAGAGAGCACTAATACAAGAGACTAAGCTCACAGACAGGTCAGACACTTCATGTTTCACCAAGTACATTATATTTTATGTAAAAAAAGAAGGGGGATGGCCTTATCACCCTCGTGCATAACATTTTATTTATGAACATCACACAGCAGACATGACAGCACAAACCTAATGACAGCATCACAGAAATGACATCAGTACAAATTAAAATTTAGAAAGTACATGTGACATCCATCCATCCATCATCCAATTCTTCACTCTCTCATCATAAGCAGAGGAATTTAGATCCACACTGCTCAGTCCTTATGCAAGATTGACCACTCACTGATCTCTGAGTGGTACTTTGTGAGAAATCTGCCCCAATCATACTTGGAATATTTGGTCGCCAAACATAGGGCCAGAAATTAAGTAAATAGGGCAAAATCTGAGTCTCAGAGACTTTTGATGGTTAGCCTTAATAGTGCCAAAAGGAAAAATGTGGTATCTAAGGTGGTAAAACAGATGAAAAGAGAAAACAAAGATGTCATGGGTAAGTAGTGTGTGAAAAATGATGAAGGAATGGCAGAGGCTCGGAGAAAGCATTATAACCAGTTGATGAATGAGGAGTTTGACTGCAACAGGGAAGCTTTGGGGTCAGCAGGTCCAATGTTTGGCCCTAGGCCTTTGATCAATGTACCTACTGTGAGTAGGGCAATCAATGGGATGCAGTTAGGGAAGACAGTTGGTGTGCTTGAGTTGACTGCTGAAATGGAAAACCTCATCCGAAGGAGTGGAATTAGTTGCTGATGTGGTCAATTCGATTACATAATATATGAGTGTGTTGTTCCAGATGACATGCTGAACAGTGTGACTGTTAATGTGTAAAAGGGGAAGAGTGATGCGCTGGAAAGAGGAAACTGTAGAGACATACGAGTAAAACCTTTAGACCAAACAATGAAGGTAATGGAGAGAGCCCTGGAAGGTATGATAATGGAAAGAGTGAACACTGATGAGATACAGTTTGGGTTTATGCCAGGCAAAGGGACCTCTGAGGCAATATTCACTGTCTGACAGCTTCAGGTAAAACATATAGGAAAGAAGAGGAAGCTCTACTCTGACAGAGTTCCTAAGGAGATGGTGAAATGGGGAATGAGAAAACTTGGGATTGGGGAATGACTGGTTAAAGTGGTTATGGCAACATGCAAGGGTGCTCGCACCTACATAAGAGTGAACAGAGATTTGAGTGATGAATTTTCCGTGAGTGCTGGCATGCATCAGGGTCTTGAGCCCCTCACTCTTTATATCATGGTGCTTGATGCTCTCCCATGTGACTTCAGAAATGGATACCCTTGGGAGATGTTGTATGCTGATGACTTGGTGCTGACTGCAGAGAATGAGAGGCAAGTGGAGAGATGGAATGGGGTACAAGGGTTTCAAGGTACGAGTAAACCTAAATAAAACATCCATCCATCCATCATTCAATCCTATGTTGCCCCACGGGGAGCGTAGAAGCCCAGGGCTAGGCTTGTTGGTCCTGACATTTAAGATGAGAGTGAAACAAAGCGATGATATCTAGGGCTGGTGGTGGTACTGTCAAACAAGAGGGAGTATGGCTTTATGCAATTTGTTACAAGGGTGTGGGAAGTAATTCCATCTTGTGCAGCTTTTGTGATAAGTGGATGCATAAGAGATGCTGTGGTATTAGAGGTGGGCTGCAAAGTAATCCTGATTTCATGTACACAGTGTACGGACAAGAGGCCCACCAAGACATACAGTGACTAGGTGGTGGGATGAGCGTGATGAAGCTGCAGTTAAGGAGAAAAGAAGGCTTTTCTGGGAATGGATGAAGGGTGGTAACAAAGAGGAATACTTGGCTGCCAAGTATAGGGCTTGAAACGAGGTTTACAGGTTGAAATCTGATTCACAAAGATAAGCTAAATTGTGTGGAAGGGAGGAATATGATTTTTATGGTGGCAAATCAGAGGAGGAGGAGGAAGAATAGGGATATCATAGGTGAGCAGTGTGTGAAGAATGATGAAGGAAAGGTTGTGGTGAGCAGTGGAGATATCAGAGACGCATGGAGAGAGCATTACAGCTGGTTGTCGAATAAGGAGTTTTTTCTGGGACAGGGAAGGGTTGGAGCCAGCAGATCCTGTGTTTGGCCCTTGGCCTTTGATTGATGCTGCTACTGTGAGCGGGGCAATAGGCAAGATGCAGGTGGGGAAGGCAGCAGGACTGTCTGGGCTGACTGCTGAAATATTGAGAGTCTCCGGAAATACAGGAGTGAGGTTAGTCATTGACCTGATAAATAAGATTAAATATGAGTGTGTTGTCCCAGATGATTGGCTGAAGAGTGTACTTGTAAATGTGTACAAGGGGAAGGGTGATGCCCTGGAAAAATGAAATTATAGGGGTATAAAGCTTTCAGACCAGTTAATGATGGTAATAGAGAGTGTACTTGAAGGTATGATATGAGAATGCGTGATTATTGATGAGATGCAGTTTGGGTTTATGCCAGGCAAAGGGACCACTGATGTCATATTCATTTTTTAACATCTTCAGGAAAAATATATATGAAAGAAAAGAGAACTGTACTTTGTTTTTGTTGATTTGGAGAAGGCCTTCGACAGAGTCCCTAGAGAGGTGGTGAGGTGGGCAATGAGAAAGCTTGGGATCGAGGAGTGGCTGGTTAGGGTGGCTATGGCCATTTATGTGGGTGCTCACACCCAGTTAAGGGTGAACAGAGATTTGAGTGATGAGTTTCACGTGAATTTTGGTGTGCATCAGGAGTCAGTCTTGTGCCCCATGTTGTTTATCATGGTACTTCAAGCCCTCTCATGTGACTTCAGAAACTGACTTCCGTGGTAGATGTTGTATGCTGATGATTTGGTGTTGGCTGCAGAGAATGAAAGGGAGACGGAGGAGAAATTTAGGAAGTGGAGAGATGGTATGGGGCACAAAGGTTTATGAGTGAATAAAAAATCATATGATGGTATTTAGGGCTGGGGGTGGTACTGCCAAAGAAGAGGGTGAGTGGCCATGTGAAATTTGTCACAAGGGTGTGGGAAGTAATTCCATTATGTGCAGTGTTTTTGATAAGTGGGTGCATAAGAGATATAATGGTATTAGAGGCAGACTGAGAGATAATGCTGATTTCATATGTACGGTGTGTCAGGGAGAGCACGTGGATACTGCCAGGGGTGAAAGGACTGAACTTGCTGGTGAATCTCTTATGTGGTGGAAGAGTTTTGTTATCTGTGAGACATGTTATGTGCTGGAGGTGGGGTAGGAGCTAGCTCTGTAGGTAGAGTGAGGAATGGTTGGAATAAGATCAGGTAGTTGTTGCCTCTCCTGACACCAAGACTGCTCTCCCTCCGTGCTAAGGGATCATTGTATGCGGCATGTGTTAAGAGTGTAATGCTGTATGGCAGTGAGACCTGGGCAGTAAAGGAAGAGGATATTTACAGACTCAAACATACAGAAATGGCAATGATTAGGTGGATGTGTATTGCGTCCTTGAGTGAATGGCTTGGAGGGGCTAGGTTTACGATGGAAGAGTTGAGAGGTAGGATGAGACTGGAGTGTATTGGTGCTGTGATGACGAGAGGTAGATTGAGATGGTTTGGGCATGTGGAGAGGATGGGGGATGATAACTGAGTGCAGAAAGTGAGAAGTGTTAATGTAGGGGGTAAGGTAGTGATAGGTACACCGAAAAAGACCTGGGACGAGGTCATTGAGTGTGACCTCAGGGTTAAGGGACTTAGGGAAGCTGCCAGACATCGAGCAGCATGGACAGCCACCATTAGGTGACCAAGGCTCACGCATCCAAGTATGTTGGAGCCTTCAAAAATGAAAACGAAACAAAAACGAAAATGAGTGTGTCAAGGAGAGCATGTAGAAATGGAGAGATGAAAACGGACTGATCTTGCTCGGAAGTCTCTTGAGTGTGTGGAGTTTTGTTATCTGGGGACATGTTATATGCTGGAGGAGGGGCTGGAGCTACCTCTGTGGCTAGGGTAAGAGTGGATGAAGAACATTCAAGAAGCTGTTGACTCTCCTGACACTGATAGGACTCTCCCTCCATGCTAAGTGGCCCTAGTGTGCAGCAAGTGTTAGAAGTGTAATGCTGTTCAGTAGTACTACCTGGGGCAATAAAGGAAGAAGATATTCATAGGCTCAAACATATAGAAACGATAATGATTACATGTATGTGTAATGCATTCTTGAATAAGAGGCCTGGGAAGATTGGGACTGAAATTGAAGAGTTGTGAGGAAGAATGGGACTTGAAAGTATTAGTGTTGTAATGAGGAGGGCTAGACTGAAGTGGTTTGAGCATGCTGAAATGATGAAAGATGAAAAATGGGTGTGGAAGGTAAGAGGTATGAATGCTGAGGGTTGGGTTACCAGAAGCAGACCAAAAAAAGGACGCTGGACAAGGCATAGAATGTGACCTCAAGGATAAGGGACTGAATAGAGAGGCTGCCAGAGATTGAGCAGCTTGGATAGCCACAATTAGGTGGCCAGGGCCGATTCATGTACGCACGGCAGAATTTTTATAAATGAAACTAAATTAATCATCCCTTGGATGTAAACCCATAAGGGCTACACCTGGGTGAAGTGCTTTAACTCACCAGATCACCAGGCAAATATCTGTTGGTTCCCGTATGAGGCATGTAGTGGCACAGGGGCTTACGCGCCAATATGGCCGTTTATGAGGTAACCATGGCAACTCATTCAGCAAGTCTTCCCCTATCACGTGATACAACGTGTGAAAAGAAACTCGACCATCCAGCAGGGCTATAGAGGGTTGAGTGTGCTGTATCATGATCTGTGAAACCTTCCTATCAACTCCAGATCCCAGTCCACACAACGCGAGCCTACCGGCCAATGAGAGGCCGTCTAGCAGCCGCCATTATTTTGGTCCCACTGCTCAACTAATCCTGTGCATTCTACTGTCCCCCGCCACGGCAGTCACATTTCCGCACCATACGTACAACACTTACCCAGGATTACTCGCTTATTTTAGTGTTTTTTGGTGGCTAACACTCATTAAAATAGATACCACTAGTTCTGAAAGTGAAGTGGATAATCATAATGTCTCACATTCCAGGAAATACACATAAGGTAGTGAAACAATATTAATATTTACAATACTGTATTTACAATAATTATTATATACAATTAGTAATTCAGCAAACAGGAGTAGTCATCATGAAACTCTAACAGCTTCCTTATTTCTATGTAATTGTTCATCTGATTAGGTTATTATACACCTTTATGAGTGTTGAAAATGCACAAACAAATGGGAGGGATGTTTTGTGTTTTTATATTTAATTTTGTGTTTTTATTTTTAACGAACTGAAATATATATTTATACCATTAAAAGGACTTTTTTAAGATCTTTATTTTCATATATAATTCATTGGGTTTCTCTTAAAAATAATGCAGTGACCACTGAGCAACTTTAACCTTTAATTACTCAAAACTAATTGCACCACGCGTAAGCCCCTGTGCCACTACATGTCTCGTATATGAAAAGAATATACAATAACTAACAAATAGTTGCTCTAAAAAGAATGAAGATGGTTAGTGTACAGCAAGAAGTAATGACAGTTTCACCATTGATCTTATTCATGATGCAGGTGACTGCAAAAAATAAACACTTGAATTACTTAAGAAATGCTACAGAAGTCAAAGCAACATTAAAATTACAGAAATATACATCTTTTAGAGTTCTACACCCAATAAGTTTCATCTCAGTTATGTACAAACTCTTTACATGCCCTAATAAAATGAGTAAATCCTACATTAGATACCTGGTGGTTTTGTGGTACGGTATATGGTTAGAGACGGCCATGCCTTACGTGCATTCGGTCAAATCAAAGGGGTGTGTGGCAGTTTTTCTTCACATAAAATGCTATTTGGTGCATACATCAGTTCCTTATAAGTTAAATGTCTGGTAACATGATAGCCTATCCTGAGGCCCTTATGACTCAAACTGGGTATATAATATGGAACTGGCTGTTACCATTTACCTACACTAGATGCAAAACAACTACAGGAACAAGTCAGATTTTGTTGATGTAATCTAAAAATTTACCATACTCAAGTTTTTTACCAGGCTGGTGTTAAGGCTGACTAGACTCATCGACTACAGACAAGCAACTGGTACAGTACAGAATGTACATGGTGTGGAGAACCTATGTCCCATTGTGGTAGACAGCATCTCATCAGGGTTGAACCAGGGTCCTTCCCATGACAAGGTGCATGGAAAATAAGAGGTTTGTCTCCTGGGTGGATGCTGCAGCAGCTCCACCCAGGGGACACAGTCTCACCATTTTGCAGGCTCATCGTCAGTGCCTACTGGTTAGGTAATAGAGAATACTTCAAATACAGTAAACCCTTGCTGTAAAGGACTAATTGGGGAAAAGCCTGGTTCAATATAGCCAACAGTCCAATATATCTGATGGTCCCCCCCCCCCAAGCCAGGATTTCAAGTACAGTAAAACTTCGATATAACAGACTTCAATAGACCAGAATTCGCTTTTATTGAAATCAAAGAACTACCGGACTAAATTCTGATATATTGGAAAAAGTCTGATAAAGCCAGAGGCAGTCCGGACTGCCTGACCACTTCAGCTATGTTTACCACAATAAGATAAATAAAAGACATGTTTATCAGTGTACAGTACAGTATTATTATATATACAGGTATACCCCGGTTTAACAATGCAACTGGTTAAGTAAAAACCCATCGTTAGGTGGGGGTATCGTAGCTCAGAGTAGATTTAACGTGTAACGTACAGGGATGCGTTTTTGAGCCTTAGGTTTCCACATCAACCAAGTCTTAAACCCACCCAAATGAGTACAAAAACAAGTTTTAAGGCAATCTAAATGGCTTAACAGCAGTAAAAGAAGCTAACTTAAGCCTAACCCCTGTAAATAACTCACTAAAACCAACGAAAAAATCTGAAAATTGTCAAATATGTCTGGAAAAAGTAATTTCATTTTTCATTCATTATCCAATCCTATGTCGCCCCACAGAGGAGCATAGAAGCCCGGGGCTAGGCAAGTTGGTAAAAAGTCAAACTTAGTAAACTGTACCCCAAAATGACAATGTTCATCCCACCTATGACTAAAACACACTGATCTAAGTCTAAAAACAGTTTATAAATCAACTTAAACACAATTTTAGTCTAACGTATCATCAAAATCGGTTTTTAAAAATAAAAACCCATCGTTAAACCAGGGTTTGGCCATTGTTACGTGGGGTATGGTGGAATTTCTACCCCCATTGCTAAGCTGGGGTATCACATTTAGGGGTATCGTATATTGAGGTATACCTGTATATTATACCATACGATTATTGTAGTGAATGTATAATACAGTACAGTACTGCAATGGTAGTGAAAACAGTTTAAAAACTGCAGGTGAGTGCTGAAGTAATGTCTGATATATTGGAAAAAGTCCGGGTTAGCAGGGGGAAGTCCGGACGTCACCAATATTAGAATGGCTTGGGGCCCAATTAGTCCGATATTGTGAGGTTTTACTGTACATGTTTGAAAATAAATGAGTACAATACCATATTCTAGTCCTGAACTAAAAATGGAACCTATATCCATTTTAGACTAATTTAGCCCATTTCACCCTTTTGCAGCTAATTTCATGTCTTTCTCATAGAATGTCTTCACGATTAGTACAGTATTACTATAGTCTATTATTACAACTCAGCAATCATAATGGGAAGACAGCAATTTTGGGCTAGGCTGGATTAAGAAGGGTAGAAAACACATTGTGAATTACCAGAGTTGTAATTTAACAAAGTAAATTTACTTGAGTAATGTAACTGAGTAACTTTTGTGGGTATCTACTTCCTAAAAAGTACAAATGTTTATCATCACTGTTACTTTAACTTAAGTATAGTTTTTAAACATTTCAACACAATTACCTTTGAATAATTAGCTGAAAAACACTCATCATTTAAAATTTGTGTAACTGGGTTTGGCTCTGTGGCCACTGGCGAATGACAGAGTATGGAACAATGGAAATTCAGGTGCTGTCCAGTCACTGTCAACTCTTTGTGTCTGAAACACTCGTGCTTTCTCTCATATGCTTTTGTCTTGGTCCCCCATGCTTCCTTCCCCTGAAACAATCTCCACCAGGTTTCTCTCACTGGATCATCATCATCCCACCAAAGGACAGAATGAGGTAAGGAATGAAAAGCAAGGAAAAATACGATGGATGGAGAATTAATGACTGCATTCCCAGTGAAATGAACTACACTCATTCTCTCCTATTCAAGCCTTTGGAATCCTGACCCAGCCTCAATAGCATGACTCCCTGGCCAAAATTTGTTTTATTTAGCATTTTTCTTTTATAGATGCACTTCACATTATCTGTCACATAAAAGCTTGATATGTTCTCCGTCGTACACATTTCATCCAACCAACTCAGTCACCTGTCAGTTCTTTGACCTCAACCTTCATACCTCGCTTTCTCACACACTCATTAACCCCTTCCCTGCCAGAGCCTTTGTCGGCTTTTGTGCCTACATTGCCGAGGGTCTGGGCAGCAAAGTTACCTAGAATGCTGGCCATTTTCAACTTTTTTCTTCCATGAATAGACCTGAAAAGTGGTCCAAATAAGCCTAGTGATAGTAAAAGTACTCAATTTGGCTGTTTTCCACCCCAAAACAGGAGTTTTGGTCCTCGTGGCCGACATTAAAATGTCTTCAGTTGATGTATTTTTTGCCATCACTGGCCTCAGTACTAACAAGGCATATGGGCCTGATGGAGTCCCTCCTGTTGTCTTCAAAAACTCTGCTTCTGTGCTTACACTCTGCCTAGGTAAACTCTTTTGCCTTTGTCTATCAACTTGTACCTTTCCTTCTTGCTGGAAGTCTGCTATCTTTCAGCCAGTCCCAAAGAAAGGTGACCATTCCCAACCCTCTAACTATCATCCAATTGCTTTAACATCCTGTGTCTCAAGTTTTTGAGTCAATTCTTAACAGAAAATTTTTAAAGCATCTTCCCTATCACAACCTACTTTCTGATCGTCAGTATGGGTTCCATCAGGGGCGCTCCACTGCTGATCTTCTCACCTACCTTTCATACTCCTGATCATCTTCCTTTCGGGACTTTGACGAAAGCTTTGCCACTGCACTTGATATCTCAAAGGCTTTTGATCGAATCTGGCATAAATCTTTCCAAACTGCCCTCTTATGGTTTCTATCCTTCTATCTGTGCCTTCATCTATAGCTTCCTTTCTGGTCGTTCTATAGCCATTGTTGTAGACAGCCATCGTTCTTCTCCTAGATCAATAAACCGGGGTGTTCCTCAGGGCTCTGTCCTATCAGCAACTCTCTTCCTTTTATTCATCACTGACCATCTAAGCTGTACATCTAACCCAATCCACTTGTATGCTGATGATTCCACCCTTCACCTTTCCATTCAGCTCCCACAAAGGCCATCTCAGCAGTTACTTCAACAAACAACGGATGAGGCTATGGCAGACCTAACGTCTGACTTGGCTCATATCTCCGATTGGGGTAAAAATAAACTTTTTGTTTTAATGCATCAAAGACTCAGTTCTTACACCTATCAACCTGACAAAATCTCCCACAGGAGTACCCACTAATGTTTAATAATATCCAGCTCAATCCTGCATCATCCTTGAACGTGCTTGGGGTTTCATTCACTCGGGACTTATCTTGGAAAGATCATATTACATCTCTTGTAAAATATGCTTCCAAGAGATTAGGTGTGCTAAGCCGACTCTGTACCTTCTTTACCCCTGCACAGTTGCTGACTTTGTACATGGATTTTATTCGCCCCTGTGTAGAGTACAACTCTCATGTGTGGGGAGGCTCCCCACATGCAGCTCTTCTCAATAGCATGGAGTCAAAAGCTTTCGTCTCATTAACTCTCCACCTTTTACTGGCTCCCTTCAAGCTCTGTCTCTTTGCCACACTGCTGCACCTTTATCTCTTTTCTGTAGCTACTTCAGTGGTTGCTGCTCCTCTGAACTGTCAGCTTGCATCGCTCCAACTCTACGACAGGTGCGTAGCACCCGTCTAGCAAACAAACTCTCATCCCTTTTCTGTCCAACTCTCTAATGCAAGAGTTAATCGTTACTCCCAGTCCTTCATTTATGCAACAGGTCAACTCTGGAACTGTCTCACTCTGTCTGTATTTCCAGCTTTCTATGATCTCCAGTCTTTCAAACGCAGTGTGTCCAGGCATCTCGAAATGACCGGATCTTGAATTTGGCTCTCTATTGCATTGTTTTTTTTTTTTTTGGAAGAAAAAGTTTGGGGGGTTTCTTCTTCCTTCCATTAAAAAAAAAAAAAAAAAAGCACACTCAGACTTGTGTCAGATGGCTACTTTCAGATACCGCCAGCAACTGATGTGGATAGATAGTAGTACAATTTGGTGTGGAATAGTTGGATGTATGTAGTACTTTTAGTATGAAAAGGCAACCTGGTTTACATAATGTGATCACAGTCGAAACTATGATGATGGGAAGCTGGGGTTCCTTGCTAATTTTATGTATTTTCACATTTTTTTTTTTATTATTATTATATTGGTATAAGGCACCATAAACACCCATAGGGAACAAAAAACACTCCTGCTACACACAGCCACATTAGTTACAATATATCATACGTTTCTTATGTTATTTTACTTACATTACTTGATTTTATGGTTTAGTTTTATTTGCTTACATTTACTTATATTACTTTCATTATATACACTATTTACACATCACTATCAGTTAGTTCATCACTTAGAAGTTCTCCAACTTTGACTGGAAATTGGGAGTAAGCACAAAATCTTTGGCAGCGAAGCGTGACCCAGATTTGCATCAGATGGCTATTTTCAGATACCGTCAGAGGCTGATGAGGATAGATAGTCCATTTTGGTGTGGAGTGGGTGGATGCATGGAGTACCAGGTACCTACAGCATGGAAACGCAACCTGGTGTATGTAATATCGCCACAGTCGAAACCATGATGATGAGAAGTTGGGATTCTGTGCAAATTTTATGTATTTTCACATTCACTTTTTTATATATTATATTGGTATAAGGCACTGGAGGTGAGGAGGGGTGTCTGTCATCCCATTTTCTGTCACACACTAAGGGCAGACTCAAATAATTTCACACAAATGTGAAGAAAGCTGTGTAAATAAATATATGGACTGAGCAATAGGGTACTATGAGTTAGTCTCATCGCTCATCGCTCATTTTTGAAGGCTCCAACATGCTTGCATGTGTCGGCCTTGGTCACCTAATGGCGGCTCTCCATGCTGCTCGATCTCTGGCAGCCTCCCTATTCAGTCCCTTAACCCTTAAGTCACATTTAATGACCTCATCCCATGTCTTTCTCGGTCTACCCCTCCCAACCCCTCCCCCAATATTAACACCTCTCACCCTCTGTACCCAATTATCCTCCCCCATCCTCTCCACATGTCCAAACCACCTCAGCCTGCCTCTCCTCATCACAACACCAATACACTCCAGTCCCATCCTACCTCTCAACTCTTCTATCGTAAGCCCAGCCCCCCCAGGCCTTGCACGCAGGGACGCACTGCACATCCACCTAATCATTGTCATTTCTGTACGTTTGAACCTGCGAATATCTTCTTCCTTTACTGCCCAGGTCTCACTACCATACAGCATCACACTCCTAACACATGCTGCATACAAAGACCCCTTAGCACGTAAGGAGAGTCCTCTCAATGTCAGGAGAGGCAACAGCTCCCTGAACTTCTTCCAGCCACTTCTCACTCTAGCAACCGAGCTAACTCCAGCCCCACCTCCGGCACCTGACATGTCTCCCAAATAACAAAACTCCTCCACTCATCAATTTTGACACTACTGGTTTGTCCATGTATATACATACACGGAACGGAATGAGTTAATCATATCCATCCACCTTCTTCTTAACTCTTTTCATCACCCTATTCACACTCTCTCTCAGTAAGACTGCATCATCACTTTCTTCATCTTTTCTGAACACACAAGTCATCTTTCATAAATCACATTACATTTTTTTTTTTATCCTACCCACTCTAAAACACTTCTCAATAATCCTATGTCCACTCATCTTACTCTGACTTCATTCTCACGCCACACCAAAGTCTCACATCGTACAACTGTGTGGCGGCAGCAGTAGTAGTAGTAATATAGTAGTACAGGTAGTAGTAGTAGCCCCAGGTTCATCTGACTTTTAACTCAGTGGACAACAAGTGGCCCTTATACAGCAATCCACCATCCCCCTTTTGAGGGATAGGGAGGGAGTTTCAGAACACTTATACAACTAGACATATGCCCCTCTCTATCAGTGTAATCTCATGAAGGTGTTCCTCTCCCGCAACGATGTGGGTACTAAAACACCTTTACACAAGCCTCATATAGATGTCCCTCTCTAGGACATTGCCATCATAAAAGATTCTGAACAGCATTCAGCAACTTTCCCACCATACCAAACATATGTAAAACATTTCTTAACATTTCTCTCTTTATCCTCTCATATTATTTTTCAGACCCATAATAGGCATAAATACCTTACAGTACTTTTCTATTTGAATGTTGGATTGAGACAGGGATGTGCCATGTCTCCATGGCTGTTCAATCTGTATATGGATGGGGTTGTAAAAGAGGTACAAGGCAGGGCAGTGGATGCTGGAGTGACCCTAATGAGAGAGGGCAGTGTCTGGAAACTCCCTGTACTGTGTTGTTTGCAGATGATACTGTTCTGCTAAATGAAAATGAAGGGGAACTGCAAGGCTTGGTGAATGAGTCTGGGAGAGTGTGTAACAAACGGAATGTTGGGAAGAGCAAAGTTATGGTGTTCAAGAGAAAAAAAGCCATTGAATGGATAGTGAGGCTAGATGAGGAGGAAATGGAAAATGTGAGTGCATTTAAGTACTTGGGTACTGTGATGAATAAGGATGGAAGTTAAGAGGGTGAAGTGCTTGAAAGAGTATGACAGGGAAGAAAGGTTGCTGGATCTTTGAAAGCAGTGATAAAGAACAGGGAAGTGAACACTGAGGTAAAGAAGTTGCTGCAAGACAGTATTGTGATAACAACCCTAATGTATGCAAGCGAAACTTGGACCTTGTTGGATGGACACAAGTCAAGAGTAAGAGCATTGAAAATTAGTTGAGAGGAGCATGTGGAGATAGGTTGTGAGACAGACTGACACATGAGGATGTGAAGGAGCATTGTGGTGTGGATGTGGATGTGACAGAGTGTTAGGAGCTATACACTGAGGTGGAGAGGACGGAGAGCAAGAGACTAACGAGGAGAGTGTATGCAAGTGAGGTGGAGGGGGGGAGAGGGAGGGGAGTGCTGAGGATGAGATGGAGGGATGGAGTTAAGCGGTATATGAGAGAGGGGTGTGTGAGCTGGGAGCAGGGTAGTGAAATGGCATTGGACACGGTGACATGGTGGTTTGTTTGTGGCCACCCCTTACGGAACTGACAACAGATTGACAGAGATAGATTTTTCTCATGCTTTCTCCCCTATGTCTAATTGCAAAAGCTGACCAAACATTCCCTTGCCTTCTCTGTGATTACTCCTCCATATATCTTTTCTACAACATTCAACAGCCTTACATCAAAGTAAATTTACACTCACTTCTGTCGGATCAGGACTGAACAAAAGGTGACGACTAAGGACCAAACAAAGGACATGGTACGAATTGCAACATGAAATGTAAGGGGTACGAATGAGGTGAAAGAGAGATTGTCCAGGTGCCTGAGAGTGCAAAAATGGACATACGTGGTTTAACTGAGATTAAACGGAGAAGTAAGAGTGTGAGAGAGTGGAAGTATGGATGAGGTATATGCACAGGGGTAGGTGAATATGCGAGGGCAAAAGAGGGAGTATATATTGTTTTGTGCAAGAGATGGAAGGAGAATATAAGAGAGTGTGGTTCAGTTGGTCCAAGGATTGTGTGGGTAAGACTGAAAGTAGGATTACAAAATGTGGTGATTGTGTATGTGCATGCGACGATACAAGATCGTGCAAGCAGGGTGAAAGAAGAGTTCTGGGCAAATGTGGAAGTGTGCATGGAAAAGTGTGAAAGCAATGAGAGAGTGTTTCTGATTTAAGATATGAATGGAAAAGTAGGGAATGTGAAGGTGGATGGAGTAGTTGATGAGTGGGGTGTGCCTGCAGAAGTAGATGAGAATGGCAGTGCTCTAGTGGACATTTGTGCAGGGAGGGGGGTGATGAAAGCCAATACCCTCTTAGGCACAAAATGATACACAGGTATACATGATATGTGATGAGAAGGGTGGGTGGCGAACTGAATGAACAGAAGGCAATGACTGATTATGTGTGTGTGGTTGAGAAAATGAGATGGTACGTGATGATGCAAGAGCATAACAGAGGTTGGGGGAGTGGACTTTCTGACCACCACTTGGTGGTGAAAGTCAAGGTTCAAATGCAGTGGAAGAAGAGATGGAAGGAAGGAGAAGCAGTCCATACAAGGAGAGTAGAGAGGTTGAAAGAGGATGAAAAAAGGGCAGAATATAAGACAGAAGACAGAGGTGTGATTGGGTAAATATGATTTGGAGCAGATGGAGGATGTGGAAGATGTGTGCAAGATATTCAAAGAAGAAGGCAGCATGTGAGATGGCATGTGGGGTGCAGAGAAGACAAAAGGGAATGAGACAAGCTGTGGCACAAAAGAAGAAAGCATATGAGTGGATGAGAAGCAGGAGCATGAAGGGGGTTGAGAGACTGAAGAGAGAGTTATATGCAGAGAGAAAGAGAAAGGTGAAAAGATTAGTATGAGAGAGTACAAAGAGAGTGGACAAGGAATCTGGAAGGAATTTGAGTGTAAAGTGGAGGGAATGTAAGAAAATATTCTGATAAAAGAGGTAAAGAGAATCAGACAGGGTAATAAAGACGTTAGTTGGGGAGTGAGAGATAAAAATGTTAGACTGCTGGTGGAAAAGGGAGAAAAAGTGAGCAGATAGAGAGAACACTTAGAGGAACTGTTAAACCTAAAGAATGAATGTAATATGCGAATAAATGGCCGGGGAATGACTGGGAGAAGGAGGGAGATGAGAGGGGAGGAAGGGATCCCAAGGGTGGAAGTAGTGTAAGCAATAAGAAAGTCAAAATGGGGAAAGCCTCAGGAATTGATGAAGTGTGTGGGGAAACGATTAAGCATGGGAGAGAGATAGTAGCAGAATGAACATGAAAGATATGCAGATTGGCCTGGGAGGAAGGCAGAGTCCTGAAGAATTGGAAGTCAGGTACAATTATTCCCCAGTACAAAGGAAAATGGAAAAAGAAGTGGGTAGTAATCATAGGGGTATTAATTTTCTGAGTACAACTGGAAAAGTATATGGTAGGGTACTTAATGACTGGGTTAGGGAAATAATGAAGGAATCAGTGGGAGAAGAACAGGGAAATTTTACAAAAGGAAGAAGCTGTGTAGATCAGTTGTTCATTCTTAGGTCTTTAGTGGAAAAGTATCAAGAGAAGGGAAAGAAGTTGTATGTGGTCTTCAAGGATTTGGAGAAAGCATATGACAGGGCAGATAGACAAGGAATGTGGAAAATATTAAGAATATGTGGTGTAAATGGGAAGTTGTTGAATGCCGTGTATGTATGAAGGTGCTAAGGCTGCAGTGCATGTGGATAGTGAACTGAGTGAATTTTTCTATCTGATTGTTGGACTGAAACAGGGATGTGTCATGTCTCTTTGGCTGTTCAACCTGAACATGGATGGGGTTATGAAAGACATAAAAGGTAGGGAAGTGGTGGATGTTGGAGTGGCCCAAATGAGAGAGAGCATCATTTGGAAACTTCATGTATTGTTGTCTGCAGATGATACTGTATTGTATTGTTAAGCGAAGACGAAGGGGAACTGCAAGGCTTGGTGAATGAGTTTGGGAGACTGTGTAAGAAATGGAATCTAAAGGTGAATGTAGGGAATAGTACAGTTATGCTCTGCGAGCGAAATGAAGTCACTGAATGTATACTGAGGTTGGACGATGAGGAAATGGAAAATGTGAGTGCATTTAAATACTTGGGTAGTGTGATGAGTAAGGATGGAAATTTGGAGGGTGAAGGGCTTGAAAGGGTACAACAAGGAAGAAAGGCTGCTGGTTCTTTGAAAGCAGTGATAAAAAACAGGAGAATGAGCATGGAAGTAAAAAAGTCACTGTGTCATAGAACTGATACCAACTCTAACATGTGGAAGTGAAGCTTGGACCTTGCTGGAAGGACACAAGTCAACACTGATAGCAATGGAAATGAGTTACTTGAGAGAAGGATGTGGAGTTACATGGAGAGACAGACTGACAAATGAGGAAGTGTAGGAGCATTTTGGTGTGGATGTGGATGTGACAAAGTGTTAGGAGAAATATACTGAGGTGGTTTGGCCATGTGGAGAGAATGAAGAGTGAGAGACTAGTGAGGAGAGTGTATTTGAGTGAGGTGGATGGGGGAGAGGGAGGAAGAGGCTGAGGATGGGATGGAGGGATGAAGTGGAGAGGTACATGAGAGAGGGGGGAGTAAGCTAGGAGCATGGCACTGAAATGGCGGGGAACAGGCGACATGGATGCGCCTTGTTTGAGGTCACCCCTTACTGGATTAAGGCATCTGGCAATAGACAGATAGATAGACTAATACCACTTTTGTTTTTATAAAGACTGTATGCAATCATAGCCTTTTTTCATACTGTTCCTCCAAAAGACACTTCACACTCTCTACAGTACATAAACCTTCTCGGTATAAACTTCTTCAGCACCTGATGGCATCCTGTTCTTCAACTTACTAACAGAAGTTTCTATTTCTGGTAGCGTCACATTTCCGACACCAGATAATGAACTAGCTTATGGGGAGGATGTGACTAAGAGCCAGATGATACTTTTTACTTCTGGTACTTGAGCACTTTATAAGAGTGAGACATTTTTATTACTTTTACTATTTACAGTACCCTGTGTGTAAAATTTTGTAGATGAAATAATACTTTAACCTAAATATGCAAGTTGGGCACTTTCAACAACTCTGAGTGTGACTCACTAGGCTATGCCCCATATAACAGACAATGTTTGTTAGAGCTGACAGAAGTTCAGTGGCCTTCCTAATTTCCATTAAATCCAACATTTACTATATTGAGATCCACTATAGCGAGGGTCTATTTAACCCCTTAACTGCGGGTCATCACTTTTGTGATGGTCGGGTGCAAATGATCATACCGCGGGGCGTCACTTCTGTGACTCTGTGTTTTTTTTAATTCCCCCGGGCTTTCAGGTGGTGACTTGTATCATCTATCAGCACTGCCAATGTCCAACAATAGTCAGAGCTGCTAATGTCATCAGTACTCCCATCCACTGTTGACAATTTAGCCATTTTCCCCCATTCTAGACTCCCCTCCCTACCTCCCCTCCATTACCCTCTCGTGTCGTCTGCTCAGCCGCTCTGCACTAAGTAAATCTTCCCCAGATTTTTCCACTGTTTTCATCCACTGAAATGAGCCCTATGCCCTATTCTTATACAAAATAATATATATATAAAAAAATAAGGTAATTGATAGTGCCATATACCTGGAATTGGCTAATTATCACTTGGCAACATCCAACCTGCACTCGTTCGCTAATTTCCCCTGCTTTTTTCCCGTGAAATATGCTGTATGAGCTACTCTCGTAATATAAATGTATATAAGAAAGGAAGGGAGAAGCCTGAGTGATATTTTATATTCACCTGGAACTACCTAATTTATTATGTATTGTCTAGATTTCCTACGACTTATTTCTTAGCATATACATTGGCAGCTGACATTTTCAACTCTTGGCTACCGAGATACGTATTGTACAGTCAGTTCACTCTCGTCCTTCATGGTGAAATCATGCCCCTCCATTTCTACCGCTTTCGTGCCCATTATAAAAGGCCCTGTGACCTCTACTCCTACTAAATATCGTGTGGGAAGTGGTAAAGGACTGTAGATATATATAAGTGTAATAAAGTACTAGAAATAATAAAGTGTGAGTGTGTATAGTAGTAAGAAATTACAGAATACCAGCGGCAAATCAGCGCGAATGGGAGGCTCGTACGTGCTCGTATTTTACATTCACAGTGTTCTTTTTTTTTTGGAGTATGGATTCCAAACTACTTGGAAATCACCGAATAGTGTTTCTAGTGTTAATATCTTGCAGTGGTATTCATATTACGGGAAGTTGGGAAGTGTAAAGTGGGGACTTAGTTACCCAACTTCAGAAGTCTCAACAAGTCCTACGGTAGTCGACGAGTGCTAAAAAAAACATCCCAGGAGAAAGCTGAAGGTATGTGCCATAAGCATATTTAATTATAATATTCTAGGACTAATAACTGGTTTTTGGCAAATATTTTTAAAAAGTCAGTCGAAGCGCGAATATCCCCGAGGGATGGCCCCGGCGCGCCTCTGACAACCCCGCGGTTAAGGGTTAAGAGATCTCTATGCATGACGCTTACCACACTGATTATGAAAAACATTCACTTCTGTTGAAAAAGAAATGGTGAGAGCAGTATAAGGATAGTGTATAAAACAAATTATGTAAAGGCTTAAGAAGACTTTCAGGGGAGGATCCAGGAATAATTCGAGGGTGTTGCCCCACACCATGTCATGATAAAAGATATGCAGTACACCCTCCAAGATCTGATGTAATAGAGCCAAAGGCATGTCTGGGACTTGGTTTTGTCTGGGACTTGGAAAAAATGTCCCTGGACAGGTACCTATAGACCCCAACCCAACCTAATTTTGAAAGACACCTAAATAACTCCCTACCAGACAGGCACAGCACCTGCTTAAGATCCTGTGCACACAAATACTATGAAATAAATGACAAGGAACCATAGAGTGTGAAATTAGAAGTGAGTATGGAAAATATTTTGCAGTATACAGGGTACTTACGACCCGTCCATGGCCGTCATGAAGATTACCCCGCCTCCTCCATGGCTCAGACAGTAGTGAAGGTGCACTTGAAACACATACAGTAATCCAGTGTTTTGCTGCACTTAATCCTTTGCCCAGTTAATTATTGTTTAATACTGCACATGCTGTTCTTACTTGTGTCATGCTAGTTGTGTGTTGCACTCTGCACTTAATCCTTTGCACTCTGAATTCTAATTTCTTAACACTGCACAACACTGTAAATTCCCGTGTGGTGTAGTGGTGAGGTATTGGAGTTTATTTACTGTTTATTCACAAAAACAAGCACATGGGCAGCCATGGCGATGAGCATGCAGTCACGACAGTAGGTAGATAGGAACTGGAGAGGATGCAGGGTGCTGTATCGGACGTCAGAGGAGCTACGTGCCAAAACACCGCTGTTCCTCACTGCGCGGCAAGTTTAAAGTAGTGATCAACACATATCGGCTTTTTTTTTTCTTTTTTTTTTTTTGCCAAGGACTCATGCCCAAAATGTCCGGGACTTGGGCGTCCGGGTCTTAAAGGGATTACTGTACGTATAAACTAATAAAAGGAAAACATGCAGAGTACATATAAACTAATGTAAACAAAATATTAGAGTCCACTTGGAGCATTTTTAATACCTCTTATTTCATCTTTGCACCTACAGATATTTGTAAGGAAGAATGCAGTGTTATCAGCTATCTGTGATCCTTGCAGAGAAATCTGACATATTTAATTTTTGTTCTAAAATAAAAGGCACTAAGAATTAAAAAAAAAAAAAAAACTCATATACAGTACAAAAAGTAACAAAGCATGAATATCATCGAGTTATCTGCTAAATGTGTTTTGACTGCCTTGTTCTCAAAGGTTTTCATTTCTCTCTCTCTCTCTCTCTTACAACCCATTCCTGTGCCTATCACATTTGTGATTCCAACCATAGGGGTGCTGCCCGGGCAACTATGGCAATACCCCTGGATATGCCCATAGAGATAAGGCTGCTGCCATAAAACTCCATAAAGATAGTCACAAACTATAAGTAAAGGAGGTGGTAGAAAAGTGGACAGTTTCACCAAAATTATTCAAAGCCTGCCTGGAGGACGTTCTCAAAATTTTAGACTGGGATGCCAGAAAATCTCTTAGCTCAGTATTACTTATGAGGGTTCACACATATGCTGAAGTTTAACATGGAATACTGTATTACCATTACCAGTGATAATTAGTTAACTGTATTTCACCATCAGTTTCCCTGGGAATAAGGGCTTACTGTTACTATAAGTTCTCAGTTCCAATCTGTATGAACTTACAGGCATTGAGAGATGATCCAAAACGTAACTTGTTCCCTGGTTCACGGTCAGCTGCAGGTGTGCGTGAGGCATTGCGTGGATCCAAGTGTGTTGCTTTCCATGCCCGAAACTTCTCACGCTCCTTCACTTGCTGTAGGAACACCTTCCCAATACCTGTTGCTATTTTGCTTAACTCTGCTTCCTCCCTCTGTTGATATTTAAGCTTGTTAGCAGAGCATTAATTACTGTATAATTTTCATAAAGATTTCCTCTTATAATAATAATCAGTTAGCGACCATCATCCACTCACTTGATGTAGTGCTGCCTACTTCTTCCTTAGCCTTTATCATTCTTTTTCTGTGCCTGCCCTCCTTTCTTCCTATTTCTCCTATATTTCCTGTCACTTCTTACTGCTTTTCTTTCCTTTACAGGTGGCATTACATTGAGTGACAAGCCAAATGGTTTCCTGTAAGCCAAGAAACCATTTACAACGCTGGGTGGTAACCATATAACCAAACCATACGTGCTCCCTATGTGTCAACAAGTGGGTTGGTGGAGGGTTAGTGCCCCTCCCCATAAAATAAATAACTCAAAGTCAAATGGCCACCCCTTACGGGATTATGGTGTCTGGCAATAGATAGATAGATAGTCCATCAAACATAAATAACTTCATGTGAAAATATTCTTAATCAACCAATCATTTCATATATCAGTGCACTGCTTTCATTAACTATGAACAATTAAATATTTCAAGATTTTTTCTTAGATAATAAAATAAATATATACTGTACTCTACATAATGCTGACTTCTGATCATTTAATACAGTGCTAACCTAAGGTGACTCAACACTGAGTGACAAGCCAAGTTCACCTTCAAAAAAAAAAAAAAAAAAAAAAGTCCACGACCAAGGAAAAAAATGGGACAGTAAGACTCTGTTATGTGATCCTCCATACATTCAACTAACTCAAGACCCCAGTCAATTTCCTAGTCTCACCAAATTCTGTAACTTGTTTCTCTCACACTTAACTGCATTATCTATCAACTTTCTTGGCCAACCACATCTCTCACTTATATACATCCTTCTCACTATCCTATCTTCTTCTTCTTCTTTTTTTTTTTTTTTTTAATGCAAGGAAGAAGGAATCAAAGGCCATGGGCCCACATAGTGTTCCTTCCAAGAAAAAGCAAAAACAATACAAAAGAGCCAAATTCAAGATCCGTTCATTTCGAGATGCCTGGACACACTGCATCTGAAAGACCAGAGATCATAGGAAGTAGGAAATACAGACAGAGCAAGACAGTTCCAGAGTTGACCAGTTGCATAAATGAAGGACTGGGAGTAACGATTAACTCTTGCATTAGAGAGTTGGACAGAAAAGGGATGAGAGTTTGTTGCTAGACGGGTACTACGTGCCCGTCGTAGAGGTGAAGGGATGCAAGCAGACAGTTCAGAGGAACAGCGGCTGTTGAAGTAGCGACAGAAGAGAGATAAAGATGAAACAGTACGGCGAAGAGAAAAAGGTTGAAGGGAATCAGTAAGAGGAGGAAAGTTAATGAGACAAAAAGCTTTTGACTCCACCCTATTGAGAAGAGCAACATGTGGGGAGCCTCCGCACACATGGGAATTGTACTCCATACACGGGCGAATAAAACCCGTGTACAAAGTCAACAACTGTGCAGGGGTAAAGAAAGTTCGGAATCAGCTTAGCACACCTAATCTCTTGGAAGCAGATTTCACAAGAGATGTAATATGTTCTTTCCAAAACAAATCCCGAGAGAATGAAACCCCAAGCATATTCAAGGATGATGCAGGACTGAGCTGGACATTATTAAACATTAGTGGGTAATCCTGAGGAAGATTTTGTCGGGTTGATAAGTGTAAGAACTGAGTTTTGGATGCATTAAAAATAACAAGATTATTTTTACCCCATCAGAGATATGAGCCAAGTCAGACATTAGGTGTGCCATAGCCTCATCTCTTTTTTGTTGAAGTAACTACTGAGATGGACGTTGCGGAAACCGAATGGAAAGGTGAAGGGAGGAATCATCAGCATATGAGTGCATAGGGTTAGATGTACAGCTTAGAAGGTCATTGATGAATAAAAGGAAGAGAGTTGGTGATAGGACAGAGCCCTGAGGAACACCACTGTTGATAGGTCTAGGAGAAGAATGATGGCCGTCTACACCAGCGGCTACAGAACGACCAGAAAGGATGCTAGAGATGATGGCACAGATAGAAGGATAGAAACCGTAGGAGGGTAGTTTGGAAATTAAAGATTTATGCCAGACTCGATCGAAAGCCTTTGAGATGTCAAGTGCAATGGCAAAGCTTTTGCCAAAGTCCCGAAAGGAGGATGACCAAGAGTCTGAAAGGTGGGTGAGAAGATCGCCAGTGAAGCGTCCCTGACCGAACCCATACTGACGATCAGAAAGAAGGTTGTGACAGGAAAGATGCTTTAAGATTTTTCTGTTAAGAATTGACTCAAAACTTTTTGAGATACAGGATGTTAAAGCAATTGGACAATAGTTACAGGGTTGGGAATGGTCACCCTTCTTTGGGACTGGCTGAATGAGAGCAAACTTCCAGCAAGAAGGAAAGGTACAAGTTTATAGACAAAGGCGAAAGAGTTTACCTAGGCAGAGTGTAAGCACAGAAGCACAGTTTTTGAGGACAACAGGAGGGACTCCATCAGGCCCATATGCCTTGTTAGTATTGAGGCCAGTGATGGCAGAAAATACATCAGCTGAAGAAATTTTAATGTCAGTCAAGAGGAAGTCAGAGGAGGGAAGTGATGGAGGAACAGCACCGGAATCGTCTAAGGTGGAATTGGAGGAGAAAGTCTGAGTGAAAAGATCTGCTTTATCAGTAGAAGAAATAGCTACAGAGCCATCAGAGTAGAAATGAGGAGGGAAGGATGATGAGGTAAAGTTGTTAGAAAGGTTTTTGGCAAGGTGCCAGAAGAAGCGAGAAGAATTCGAGTTGGAGAGTTGAGAACATTTAGCACAGATGAAATTATTTTTAGCAGAGCGAAGAACAGACTTAGCACGATTCCGGGCAGAAATATATAAAAGATGTGATTCAGGGGTGGGTTGGCTCTGGTACCTTTTATAGACCCTCTCCTTGTTGCGGACAGCATTAGAACAAGCATGATTAAACCAAGGCTTTCTTGCATTAGTCAGAGGATATGAGAAAGGACTGTATGCTTCCATGCCCGAGAGAATAACCTCCGTAATGTGCAAGGCACACTCAGATGGCTCCCGCCATGGAAGCAATAATCATTCCAAGGAAAATCAAAGAAGTACTGCCTGACGGCCTCCCAATCTGCAGCTCCAAAGTGCCACAGGCGGCGTTTCTTTGGAGGGTCCACAGGCCGTACCGGAGCGATAGGACAGGTTAAGGTAATAAGGTTATGATCGGAGGAGCCCAACAGAAAGAAAAGATTAACAGTGTAAGCAGAAGGATTAGTTGTTAGGAAAATGTCAAGTATGTTGGAACTCTCTCCAAGACAGTCAGGGATATGGGTAGGGTGCTGTACAAGCTGCTCTAGGTCATTAAGGATAGAAAAGATGTAGGCTTGTTCACCAAGTGGATCAATGAAAGGAGAGGAGAGCCAAAGGTGGTGGTGAACATTGAAATCTCCTAGAATGGAGATTTCAGAGAAAGGAGAAATGGATAGAATGTGTTCCATCGTAGAAGTAAGATAGTCAAAGAATTTTTGATAGTCAGTAGAATTAAGAGATACGTAAACAGCACAGATATATTTAGTCAGAGAATGACAGGAGAGCCGAAGCCAGAGAGTAGGGAATTCAGAAGAATCAAGTTCAGGAACACGAGAGCTAGATCGTTGCGTACATTTAAGCAACAGCCACCTTTGGCTTTGAAATGAGAATAGAGAAAGTAGGAGGATACAGAAAAGGGTTTGCTGTCAGTTGCCTCAGACAGATGAGTCTCAGAGAGAAAGAGAAGGTGAGGTTTAGAGGAGGAGAGGTGGTGTTCAACTGAGCGAGAGTTAGAAGAGAGGCCGTGAATGTTACAGAAGTGAAGAAGGAGTGAGTCAGACAGTGGTTCCAGGCAGCTCTGTGAGTTGTCACCGGGAGAGGGGCTGATGGTGGGGGCATTTTTGGTCCCCCCCACCCCCGGGGACTCCGAGGCATGATTTAAGTGCCCCCCCCCTTTTTTTTAATACAAATTTTGAAAAGGAAGTGTAGTGTGTAGTGTGCATGTAGTTTGGTATTGACAGTTAGAGAAACTTGTATTGGAGAGCATGCTGGCCTACTCTCTGTGTTACTGAGACAATAAAAAAGTTCAGCAAAGGGGGATGGTTAGGAACAAGTCCTGAGGGCTGATGAAATGAAAGCTCCAGCTCTCCCTGTCATCAGCCTTCCATCCACCTTGGGAGTACTGCCCTGCTCGACTGGTGCTACAGTCTACTCCCTGGAACTTGACAGTATTGTGATACCAACTCTAAAGTATAGAAGTGAAGCTTGGACCCTGTTGGAGGGACAGAGGTCAAGAGTGAGAGCAGTAGAAATGAGTTATTTGAGACGAGCATGTGGAGCCACATGGAGAGAGACTGACAAATAAGGAAGCGAAGGAGCATTGTGGTGTGGATGTGGATGTTATCTACATCCATTCTCTCCATATGACCATAGCATCTAAACATACTCTTCTTTACTCACTATCAACTGAATTCTTTACTCCACATCTCTCAAGAATCATATTAAAGTATTTCTTATCATATCCAATATGCACTCTTCAATATCTCTCATTTCCACTGCTCATATTCTCAGTTCTTAACCCTATGTCAAGCCAAAGTCTTGCACCTATATGTTAAGGTCAGCACTTCATGTAATTCTCTTGCAAGACTCCATATTCAGACCTCTGTTTAGTATTAGCACCTTCATAGGACCTGTCACTTTTCTTCCCTGTGCCACTCTACATCCAACTTCTTTTGCATGTTTTGTTTTGTTTTGTTTCATTTATAAAGGTTCCAACATGCTTGCATGCATTGGCTTTGGTCACCTAATGGAACTCTCCATGCTACTTAATCTCTGGCAGCTTCCCTATTCAGTTCCTTAACCCTGAGATCACACTCACTGACCTTGTCCCAGGTCTCTTTTGCTCTGCCTCTTGCAACCCTACCCCTAGGGTTAACAATTCTCACTTTCTGCACCCAATTATCATCCCCCATCTTCTCCACATGCCCAAGCCATCTCAATCTACCTCTCCTCATCACAACACCAATACACTCCAGTTCCATCCTACCTCTCAACTCCTCCACGGCAAACCTAGCCCCCCCAGGCCTTGCACTCAAGGACGCACTGCACATCCATCTAATCATTGCAGTTTCTGTACATTTGTGCCTACGAATATCCTCCTCCTTTACCGCTCAGGTCTCACTACCATACAGTGTTGCACTACTAATACATGCTGCATACAAAGCTCCTTTAGAAGGGAGGGAGAGCCCTCTCAATGTCAGGAGAGGCAACAGCTCCCTGAACTTACTCCAACCACTCCTCACTCTAGCCACAGAGTTAGCTCCAGCCCCACCTCCAGCACATAACATATCTCCCAAATAACAAAACCCTTCCACACAATCGTGGGACTCACCAGCAAGCTCAATCTTTTCACACCTGAATATCTCCACATGCTCTCCTCAAAACACCACAAACATGAAATTAACACTATCTCTCAGTCTACCTCTAATACCACTATATCTCTTAGGCACCCACTTATCACAAATACTGCACAAGGTGGAATTACTTCCCATGCCCTTATGGCAATCGCACAGGGCCACTCTCCCTCTTCTCTGACAGTACTACCACCAGCCCTAGATACCACCACTTTTGTTTTACAGTATCTGCATTTACTCTTAAGTCCATGTGCCCCATACCATCTCTCCACTTCCTAAATCTTTCCTCTGCCTCCCTTTCATTCTCTGCAATGAATACTAAATCACTGGAATACAACATCTCCCATGGAAGTCCATTTCTAAAGTCACATGAGAGGGCTTCAAGAACCATGATAAAAAACAAG
Organism: Birgus latro; assembly: GCA_018397915.1. Taxonomy (NCBI): domain Eukaryota; kingdom Metazoa; phylum Arthropoda; class Malacostraca; order Decapoda; family Coenobitidae; genus Birgus; species Birgus latro. The sequence goes on from JAGKTI010006409.1 coordinate 27,303, forward strand.
AGGCTCAAGACTGACCCCTGATGCACACCAGCATTCACAAAAAACTCATCACTCAAATCTCCATTCACCCTTAACTGGACACAGGCACCCACATATATAGCCATAATCACCCTAACCAACCACTCCTCGATCCCATGCTTTCTCATTGCCCACTTCATCACCTCGCTAGGGACTCTGTCACAGAACTTTCCGAAATCAACAAAACAAAGTACAGATCCATTTTCTTTCCAATTTATTTTTCCTGAAGCTGTCAAACAGTGAATATGACAACTGTGGCCCTTTTGCCTGGCACAAACCCAAACTGCATATCATCAATATTCACTCATTCTTTAATCATACCTTCTGAAACTCTCTCCATTATCTTCATTATCTGGTCCAAAAGCTTTATGCCTTTATAATTTCCTCCTTCCAGGGCATCACTCTTTCCCTTGTACAAATTTACAATTACACTTTTCAGCCAATCATCTAGGACAACACACTCATATATAATCGTATTTATCAAGTCAGGAACTAACCCCACTCCTGTTTCACCTGAGGCTTTCAGCATTTCAGCATACAAATTTACAGTTACTCTCTTCAGCCAATCATCTAGGACAACGCACTCATATATAATCGTATTTATCAAGTCAGGAACTAAGTCCACTCCTGTTTCACCTGAGGCTTTCAGCATTTCAGCACTTATCCAAGACACAACTGCTGCCTTCCCCATCTGCATCATGCCTATTGCTCTGCTCACAACATCAGTGCAAATTAAAGGCCAAGGGCCAATAACTGGATCTGCTGGCTCCAAACTGTACCTTTTCCAGTCAAACTCCCCATTCAACAACCGGTTGTAAAGCTCTCTCTGGGCGTCTTTAACCTGCTGAATCTGGTGACATATTTCTTATTTTATTCTTGCTATCTCCAGGCATTTTCATTCAGGTTAGGAACTACTTTTGCAACTGCGAAAGTTAGATATCGGCTTCATTAACCCCTTCACTACCAGAGGCTCTGCCATGTTGAATAGAATCAGGTGGTGGCACCAAGAATGTACTATACTACAAAAAGGCATCAACTGGTTTCAAGGTGTTAATATCCCCACTGTTCACCACTACCATTCCTTTATCATTCTTCACACACTGCTCACCTATGATATCCCTGCTTTGCCTCTTCCTCTGATTTGCCACCTTAAATATCATATTCCTCCTTTCCATACTATTTAGGTTATCAAGTAAAAGTCTCTGAGACTCAGATTTTGCCCTGTAAACCTCTTTTCTGGCCCTATGCTTGGCAGCCAAGTATTCCTCCTTGTTACCACCCCTTTTCCATTTCTGTTTTTCCATTTACAGTATTTCTGTTTTCTGTTGATATTGAGAGATACTTCATCAATTCAAATCTCTCTTTATTCACTGGCAAATCACCTTTTCTCTTGAACAACCTTCACTTTTACTCTTATCTACACCTACTTTCAAAATACAACACTCACAGCCACCCACACAACTCTGAACCAGTCTACAAATCTGCTGTTCACTATCAGCAAGCAACACAGCATCACTGCATATATAAGATTTGAGATACTTTGCCATTCGCTATTAATTACCATCCCCACCTGTCACTCCAAAACTCTAGCATTAATCCTTCATAATCTTATTCAAACATATAAAATGATGAGCCATGGGGATATCTTACAATCATCTTAATCCAACACTCAAGATAATATCCACCTACTCTCAAGAAAACTTTTTATAGCATTCAACAGCTTCCACCAACAGAATACATTTGAAAAACTTCCCTATTCACCACATACAATAATGTTTTTTCAAGCTCAATAAGAGCCATCAATACCCTTACAGTTCTTCTCACATTGTTAATCATCATCACCATCATCCAGACCTCCTTTCTCACCTTTGGGCAGGGTGGGGAACAGCAATGTCCAGACAGCCCGAATTTGCTCACTCCAATGGGCCACGGTTCCATTCACCCATAATTCGAGCCCCCAGAATCCTGGCTCTACCTGATACGCAAAAACACTCACCAAGTTCTGCAGCTTCACATAAACGTATTCGATAGAGTCAATTCGAACACTGTCATGTTAAAAGGGGGAGCCAAATCACTGATCATGCACTTCTTACAATATTCATCCAGCCAGCTTGATCTCTTGTCAGTCCCCTAGTGTCATTCCAAACCTCTCTTCCTCACACACTTATCCACCATATCCTTCCACCTTCTCCTTGGCCTACCTCGCCTCCTTCCTCCTTCAAATTCACTCAGATATACCTTTCTCACCACTCTACTGTTATCCATTCTCTCCACATAACCATACCATCTCAGTACACTCTCTTCAATTCTGGTGTCCAAAGACTTCCTCACTCCACACCTTTCACAAATCACATTATTTCATATCCTATCCACTCTCTGTACTCCACATACATTCCTCAGCAGTCCCATATCCCCTGCTCTCACTCCTGACTTTTCATTTTCATGCCACACCATAGTCTCATATCCATATGTTAAAGTTGGCACTAACACTTCTTCATGTAAGCCTCGTGCAGTTGCAACACGTAAACCTCTGTTTCTTATCAGGGCCTACATTGCACCAGCTACTTTTCTTCCTTATGTCACTCTACTTTCACTTTTTCACTCCTGACTTTTCATTTTCACGCCACACCACAGTCTCATATCCATATGTTAAAGTTGGCACTAACACTTCTTCATGTAAGCCTCGTGCAGTAGCAACACTTAAACCTCTGTTTCTTATCAGGGCCTACACTGCACCAGCTACTTTTCTTCCTTATGTCACTCTACTTTCCACTTTTTTGCACATTTTCCTCTCTTTTCTATCACTGTACCCAGGTATTTAAGTTCTCTCACCAATTCCAGTCTCTCCATTCACTGTACCATTGCACTGGGAGTCACCTTCTCTCACAATAACCATCACTTTACTTTTTTCTACATTTACTCTCAAGGCACGACACAATGTTCTATCTATCTATCTATCTATTGCCAGACGCCATAATCCTGTAAGGGGTGGCCATTTGACGTTGAGTTATTTGTTTTACAGGGAGGGGCACTAACCCTCCACCAACCCACTTGTTGACACATGGGGAGCACGTATGGTTTGGTTATATGGTTACCACCCAGCGTTGTAAATGGTTTCTTGGCTTACAGGAAACCATTTGGCTTGTCAATCAATGTAAAGCCACCTGTAAAAGAGGGAAAAGCAATAAGAAGTGACAGGAAAGATAGGAAAAATAGGAAGAGAGGAGGGCAGGCACAGAAAAAGAATGATAAAGGCTAAGGAAGAAGTAGGCAGCACTACATCAAGTGAGTGGATGATGGTCACCACCACCTACCACTCTACACAATGTTAAGCTGGTGTATTATTAACCCTGGATTTTTTAATGTATTTTTGATCTAGTTAACCATACTGCATCTTTCAATCATACTGATTTTATTACACAACCCCAAAACATCAATACTGGATGTCAAATGCTGAAAGTATTATGGTTTAAGTTCATGAGTACAGGAGTGTTAACATCAAGTACTTTACTGTAACCAACCTTGAGTTTGGGGTCTTCTACTGGCGCCTCGTCATCCTCTAACTCAGTAGCCTCATCTGTCTCATCTATGCTCACTGCCTTGTTGCTTCCAGACCACCGCCGCCGTCGCTCTGAAACACCTGCCCGTCACCCAACGCACAGGAACTGGGTCAATGTAAGGTCTCATGCTATACAGCCTAAATGGGGTGCTTGCAGATGGGGTGACTAAGGAAAGGTAAGCAAAGGGAAGCAACTGCCACTTTAATCAGCCAATGAAGTATCACGAAATACAATGCAAGCTCTAAAAAAATAAATATTCAGTGTTATAAAGGAAGAACAAAGCACACAGGTAAGCACACTTTTCAGTGAATGTCAGGATACCTCTTGGGCCAAACCTTCGTGCTGCTACTGCTGCTGCTGTTCAGCACCATTCAAAGAATAGATATACAGTACCTTTGTTATTCTGATAGAACACAGTATTATAAGAAAATATATAGACACATGAGATGAAAAGGGTCAAGTTAGTATAGTATGTATTATGTTCTAAATTTGGAATTATAATGTTAAGGAAAATAACAAAATCTAAAATGGGGAAAAAAGGAATGGAATTCAAATTCGTGGTGCTAAGGCTTTAAATTATCACTGTCATACATCTCTATATATTTCCTTTCTTTGACAAAATTCAGATATGTTTTAGTGCAAATCTACAAATCTTAGCCTTCCTTACATGGTGAAATTACTAAACTGTAACAACTAAAACTGCCAGCACACCATCCTTGCACTGGAGTAATCACTCTACTACTCCATGACTACAGTTCGTAATCATGGCAGTAAATAACACCAACATATGAAAACTATCTCTTAACATACATTCAACTTCCTAAGTCTGACTGACAAATTTTAATGACATCTGTATTAAAATAAAATGAGCAACTTAGGAGCCACTCAGTATATAATTCTGACATTTCAAACCACATAAGGCAATAAGCTACTAAAAGGATGAATAATATTTTACATAAATTATAACACAAAGCTGGCACCAAGAATCTACCCTAAATTGATGCTAAGCAGCAGTAAGACTATATCTAAAAATAAAAAAATGCTGCATAGCAGAGTACAGTACATACATAATGTTAAAAAAGCAGAATCACCCCACTTGCTAAAAAAAAAAAAAAAAACTAAGAGGTTCTAAGATACAAGGGATGGATTCACAGAATATTTAAGTTACCAGATACCCTAAAGATATGGCATTACGGCAGAGATAGTCATTCACAGAGCATAGGCGCAACCATCTTGCACAAATATCTGGCATCCCAGGTTGAGTGCAGGGAGAACACACCTTAAGACACAATACTGAAATATTGTTTATTCTCTACAGTATGTGACCCCTTGGTCTGTCAATAGCCTCTGGCCCTCTTCACATCAATGTTATTAAAGCATTAATGGAACCCCTACAATGATACATGATGTTCCATAAATGCTTTTGTGCAGTAAAAAGTTTTGAGAATACCGTATTCAGTCATGGAAAAAAAAGTAACACGAACATGTAATAATTGAAAGAAAAATAGGGAAGGCCTTTGGGTCGCTTGAGCAGATAGTGTGGGAAGAATATTCTTTTATTTTTTTAAATAATACCCAACTAACACACTAAAACCAATATGTGCACCACTTACTGTAGGCAGCTGTAAACAATTTCTCTTCTATAAACATTTGCCATCCACTCACTCAATGTAGTTCTGCTCTCAGGTGTCTGCCCTTTCCTCTCCTCCATCCTTCTTTCCTTCCATCCTCTTGTCTTTCTTTCCTTCACTCTCTCCTCATCCTTCTGCCTATGGGTGACTTTACACCCCCTCTTCTGTCTTTCTTTCCTTCATTCTTTCCTCTTCCTTTTGCCTGTGGGTGACTCTACACTGAGTGACAAGCCAAATGGTTTCCTGTACACCAGGAAACAATTTAATATGCTGGGTGGTAACCATATAACCAAATTTTGGCACCTAGTGGTTTAGTGGGTAATTAAGGCGTCTACTCGGACTGAGCCGGTGAAGGTTTATATCCAAGGGATGGTTGGGGTTTATTGCTCAAGTAATGCCACTCAGGGATGAGTGAGGCTGGTCACTCTCATCTTAAATGTCAGCACCAACTTGCCTAGCCCTGGGCTCCTAAGCTTCTTATGGGGCAATGTAGGATTGGATGATTAGTGAATGAATGAATAAACATCTGGTGCAAATACAATGTTATATATAGTAATCCCTTCTGCATCCAGCGTAACAGACCCCAAGGCATGTCAGATATGGGCTACATCTGGGTATGGTGCACATAAACCTACAGGTGCTAATCATCATGTTTTTCAAGCCTAGCCTAAAAATATATGTAACAATTTAATATAATACAGGTACTGTATAAGTACTGTATATACATAATACTGTAAGAAATGCAATATAGTATATATATAATATATACTTCTGTACTGTACACAGTAATAGCAATATTAATAAGCAATAAGAGAATTACAAGGAGATAGAGGGAAAAGTTGGTAGCTCAAAGACCTTACAGTCCATACTGAGGAAACAGTCTTTACTGTATATGTTTGGGATTGCATACCCACTACACACTCACTCCAGGGTGAGTAAGATCCTATCAAAGTTTCTTGTTGTTTAGAACCATTTGGTCCCATCCAAACACAGGCAAAATTCAGATACTGTGAGTCTGGATATGGGAGGGAAATAAATAAGAGGGAAAGAGGTTTCCCTAGCTCTTTCCTTCGAGTATGTCAAAATTAGGTTAAGTCAGATCTGGTCAGGTTAGTTTACCTCCATCTGCTATGGCATCTATGCAGATTAGGTTACATTATCCCCCACTGTTATGGCATCTATGTTAAAATTTGGTTAGGTCAGGTTAGCTTATATCCCTCTGTTAAGGCATCTATGATAAAATTAGGTCTTCAGGTTAGGTTATATCCCTCTGTTAAGGCATCTGTGATAAAATTAGGTTAAGTCAGGTTAGGTTATATCCCTTTGTTAAGGCATCTACAATAAAATTAGGTTAAGTCAGGTTAGGTTCTCCCCCCCTGCATGATAAAATTGGGTTCCATTTTGTTATGGTATCTACAGCATATTAATATATGGTTAAGCCAAGTCTGGTTGAGTTAGGTTATGTTACCTCCTTCTGTTATGACATCTACATTAACATACCTCTGGTCCGATTAGGTTACGTTAAGTTACCTCCCACTGGTATGGCATCTACATTAAAATTAGGTTAGTCAGGTCTGGTTAGGTTAGGTAAGGTCATCACCCTCTGTTATCATATCAAAGTTAAAATAAGGGTAAGTCAGGTCTGGTTAGGTTAGGTTATCTCCCTCTGTTACAGGATGTAAATTAAAATATGGCTAACTCAGGTCTGGTTATATCAGGTTAGGGTATCTGCCACTGTTATGGCATCTATATTAAAATTAGGTTTGGTTATCTCCCTCTGTTATGGCATGTAAGTTAAAATAAGGCTAACTTAGGTCTCGTTATCATAGGTCAAGGTATCTGCCACTGAAATGGCATCTATGTTAAATTAGATTCAGTCAGGTTAACTTAGGTTAGGTTATGTACAATTACAATAAGTCAGATTAGGTTAGTTGCTGATGATTCCACAGGATTAAACTTGTCTAGTGTTAGGAGATTAATTATCCAAGTGAGTTACATGCTGTATGAAAAAGCTAAGAGATATTAAGATTCTATAACAGTGCAAGTGATAAATAATAGAGTATGGATTTATTCAGATAAGTAAATTTCCAAAGGTAACTGATGGGAATGATACAACCTATATTACCATCAAGGCACCAAAAGTGAATTACCATGTTTCTTAACCAATAATAATAATAACAAAAATAATAATTTCCTCACTGTCATGGCAGTTTATTAGTTTGTCAATACAAAAACTAGGATGTCTCTGAATGTTCTGTATGGTTGGGAGTATTTCTTTCACTCTTCATGTTGCCATTAGCTTCAATAAATAAAGATATAGTTATCTTCTCTGTATCAGTGGATGGTCGAGATTTGTGTTTACATTACGGCACCAAACAGCTGATGAGAGAAAGTTCAGTGACTGGCTGATTATGGAAAAGGTCTGCCTATAAGAGCCTCTGTCACTGGCTGAACAGGGGTGCATTCACTCTACCTTAACTGGCCCACATAACTGCTGGTGAATGGCCCACTAACCTTCTGATCATGATCACTTTGCTTGCCATCTGCTGGTTGGCAAAGTAATCACACTGGAGAGATGGGATGCTTGCAAGACAATGATGAGTCATCAAAACAATAAACAAACTTATCATAAATGGAACTTCAGTTATCAGTACAGTATTATTTTGGAATGACACAAAACTAATGGACACAGAAACTAATATGTTCACCATTTACTTTATGCAGTTTGTGTAAGTAATTTCCCTTTTATAAACATCTGTTGCAAACAAACTTTTCAGTACTTTATCCATCCACCCATCATCCAATCCTATGTTGTCCCATGAGGAGTGTTAGAGCCCGGGGCTATGCAAGTTGGTCTTGACATTTATGGTGAGAGTGACAATCCTCACTCATCCATAAGTAGCATTATGTGAGCAATAAACCCCAACCATCCCTTGGATATAAACCTGCACCGGCTCAATCCGACTGAAGCACTGTAATTACTCACGCCATAATTTAGTTATATGGTTACCACCCAGTGTAGCAAATGGTTTCCTGGTGTACAGGAAACCATTTGGCTTGTCTCTCAGTGTAGAGTCACCCACAGGCAGAAGGAAGAGAAAAGAATTAAGCAAAAAAAGAAAGAAGAAAGAGTGTGAAGTCAACTATAGGCAGAAGGAAAAGGAAAGAATGAAGGAAAGAAAGACAGAAGGGAAAGGAAGGAAGAGAGGAAAAGACAGACACCCAAAACAGCACTACATCGAGTGAGTAGATGTACTTACCAGTAGTAAATAATGGGGGGAGGGGGGAGAATTGTAGTAGTATCTCCATCTGTTATTGCATCTACATTAAAGTTGGGTTCGGTTAGGCTGGGTTTGGTTAGACTAGTTAATTTTAATGTAGATGCAATAAAAGACAGAGGCAGCAGATGAAAAATCACTCCCCTTTTACCTACTAAGTATGAAACAAGCATCTGTGGCAGATGCTTAAGTAAGAGAAAGTTCTTTGAACTGCTCAAGTTCAGCAATGGGCATATTAATTTTACTTTTTCTTAGTTGGGTGTAATTCTGATTACTTACTCAATCACTCCTGTAGGAGATCCATACTGGCATGATATTTTGTTTCATCTGAGACAATACCATAAAAAGAAAGAGTTCTTTATTTGCAAAAACAAAAAACAAAAAAAATAAAATAAAAATGAAATAAAATATATAAATAATTAAATAAATAAGAAAACACACAAAAAAGGACATTCTATTGTTAACACAGAGCATTGACTGAAATCACAGTTACACCACAGTGTGAAGCAGGCTAAAAAAGACCTGGGATGAGGCCACAGAATGTGACCTCAGTGAACAGGGAGGCCGCCAGATATTAAGCAGCACGGAGAGCTGCCACTGGGTGACCAAGGCCAACACATGCAGGCATGCTGGAGCTCTTATAAATGATACGAACACATGAATGAACTGTGTATTTTAGGCACATGGAAAGTAGTGAAGAGGTCGGTAGTCTCAGGAAGTCAACTGCATCCATTAAGGTTTCGCCATTTAATTCAACCATCAATATAATGCCAGCACCATACACAGCATTTGCCATTATTGCTATTATTTTGATGGCAGAAAATGTTCACTCTGGCCTAACAGGCCGCTAGGCTAGCAAAGCTATCATGATCAGCATGGGTGAATGCAGCCCAGAAATCAGCTCGTGCAGCATAGGTGAGGCAGGCACAATTTACAAACAGGATAAGGCACCATTAAAAATGGCTGTTAATACCAAACTGCGATGTGTATTATGGTGCCTTAACACTGGGCAACCTGAGGTACTGAACATATGTTAGGTGCCTTAGTTTATGAACATGTTAGTGACCCTGACCCCAGTACTGTAATAAGGGATGAAGCTCTTATTCCACACCAGAAAACTGAATTTTTTCTTTTCTTTTTTTTCTTTTTATGCAAGGAAGAAGGAACCAAAGGCCACAGGCCTGCATTTGCTTATCAACTCGTATATCATATACTGTATTACTATATTTGCATATACAGTGATCTCTCAATTATCCAGACGTGTTCAGTATCTGGACGCTACGCCTTGGCTTTATTAAACCATTATCCGAACTGTTGCTCTTATCTGGATGTAAAAATGCCCGAGAACTTTGGCCGGCCAGCTGACAAGGCCAAACATTCAGTATTGTGGCCGCTGGGCTTGAGCCATGAGAGGGAAGTAGTCTATAATCCACAATAAGAGCTAAAATGTCCGTCTGCCCCTGTGATGAATGGTCAAAATTGCACGCTTGTCCTATTACTTCCAACGAACCTCCAGCACCCGAGTAATACGACTGCAACCCTCAAGCGGTGTCAAAACGTCTGTGCACATTCCCCACCTAATGTCTAATATCGCGCAGCCACGGGGGCTAAGTCTTTCCCAACCACCACCTCCATCGAACACGGACCACAAGCCACGAGTACATGTTCGGCGACAGCAGCCGTCCGCTTCTCTATCCAAGGTCGAAGTACCCTGGTCATGGTTGCATTGTGTTTCCGCATGGCCACTCGGCATCTAACAGACCGCAAGCCACGAGTAAATGTATGGCAAAAGCGCCTGTCCACCTGTTGACAGAAAGGGGAGAATCTTGCCCACTGCCTCGCCTCTCCTCCCCCTCCTCCATACCCTCCTGGCTCCCCCCTCACTCCCTCAGTCCTTACCCTCATCCGTGGTGATAGCACTGACTCGTGATTTTTCAAAGTTTTTTGTGATTTATTTGCCTACTACTGGTCATATGGAAATTCTGTGGTGACCAAGAGAAAGCTCATGAAATTCTGCATCTAGACATATGCTTGACTCTTAGAAGATGTTGGCAAAATTTTAAATTAGTATGGTGGGAAGTTATATGAAGGTAAGGTTTACTTTTGAACAAATTATTCCTGCTTGAATTTTGTACTCTTACTTGTCAGTTTTATGCGTTTTTATTAGCATAACCACCAGCGAAGATGAAGGTATACTATTTATACCAATATGACCAATTTACGTGGCATATTTGGCCAAGGAATTTTTTTTCTTTTGAGCCACGGGGGCAATCACTCGTCACAGACAACAGATTTTCAAACCACTGTCAGTCTTTTTGTGGATTTTTGTTGTTTATGCATTCTTTTCATGATGTTTAGCATTAATATGGATAATCCTATGTGTGTTTTGATGTTTAAAAATGGCAGACTGACCTGAAAACAGTGCCAAAATTAGGAGGGGTACTGAACATACAGTCGTGTATAGGTCGGGTGTTTTTTGGTGGTCATTGTTTTTTTTCATGGTTTTCTTGGTGTTCTGCATTACTTTGGATATTCCTATGTGTGTTTTGATGTCTAAATATGGTAGACTGACCTGAAAACAGTGCCAAAATCAGGAGGGGTACTGTACATACAGTCGTGTATGACAGGTGTTTTTTGGTTTTCAGTATTTTTTTTTCATGGTTTTCTTGGTGTTTAGCATTACATCGGATATTCCTATGTGTGTTCTGATGTCTAAATATGGCAGATTGACCTGAAAACAGTGCCAAAATTAGGAGGGGTACTACAAACAGTTGTGTGTAGGCAGGGTGATTTTTGGTTTTCAGTGTTTTTTTTTCATGGTTTTCTTGGTTTTGAAAATTATTTTGGATAATCCTATGTATGCTTTGCTGTCAAAATATGGCAGAATGACTGGAAAACACTGCCAAAATAAGGAAAGGTACTGTACAATTGCCCAAAGAAGTGATGACTCGCTTTCATTAAGTTTCGGACAAAACTCCCTCGGTCTGGCAATGTTTATTTAGGAGATGGAAACAGTCTTTGCCTGCATATGGCAGAATGACTGGAAAACACTGCCAAAATAAGGAAAGGTACTGTACAATCGCCCAAAGAAGTGATGACTCGCTTTCATTAAGTTTCGGACAAAACTCCCTCGGTCTGGCAATGTTTATTTAGGAGATGGAAACAGTCTTTGCCTGCCCTGCAAACATTATTTATGGTGTAAAAAAAAATTAATCTTGCAAAAATACTTGTTAAGTTTAGCCTTTTTTTTTTTTCTTTTTAATAGATCAGTCAAAAAATAAATAAATAGTGACATCTGGCACGTTTTCACAACTCATGCCAGAAGTTACCAATGAAGCGATTTTCCTGCTAAATTTAGAGATTTCAAAAGCAGTCTAGCTGGTATAAAATTATTACATTTCTCTAGCTCTTTTTTTTCAGGTCTTGCCCATTTTTTTTTTTTTTAGGTCTTGCCCATTTTTTTTTCGTTAATTTCCCTCAGTCTGGCGGATTTTTACCGCATCCGAGACTAATTTAGTGGATTTCAATAATTTTCCCTTTGGCAACAGTCCACGGCAGGCCTTCCGTCAGTCATTACCACGGCAGGGGAGGGAGAAGTTGTCTCGACCTTTGTCACAGTTCCCCCCCCCACTCCCCCTTATTTTTAATATAATGTTTTTGGTTTTATCTTCATTTTTGCATTCATGCTTTTGACTATCAACCTCTCCCTCTTTAGTTCTTCCATGCAACTGCCCTACATGTTTTATAACATGTTGGAATTTCGTGTGAATAAAAATGACCAGTTTTCCACTTATGATTACACTGGTTTCACTAACGTCACTGAATGCCGGCAGATTAATTTGCTTCTTGATAGCAACACAAGTGATAAGTAGTTGTTCTTGGGCACACATATTAATCCGTCTGTCTTGGTCTTGTGCTATGAGGGGCTCCAGTAGCAAATTTCCAATGTTCTACCTCTATATCGCTTATCTATCTGTTAACTGTTAAGGTGCCAGTATATCTGTCTTACTGGAATATTTGCTAAATAAAGAGCAATAATCTGCTTGCACCGATAGGCTGTAGTTTCTTGCTCATCAGTCTTGCTTTCAGGCTTTCAGCACTTACGGGTTTACCCGCGTGAATATCATTCCGCATAGAGAATTAAATGTGGATAATAATATATCTTTAGATGTTTATTTTTCTGATTTGATGACACTAATGATTTCGAAATTACGATTATCTTCGGGTTTTATTTTATGGGACATATTTCCTTCAGTATTGTTGATTTTGAATGGAAAATAAGTATTACGAGAGTTCCTCCGCATTTTAACCCTGAAACCGTTGAGCGATAGGGAGTGCGTTTCACATTCTTTCGTACTGCTAAGCCTCAACTTTAGTGTATTGTGGTTTCCTCTTCCGTAATGCGAGATATACACGGTAAAAATGTTAATACAATAATCCCTCCATTATTCGGACGTCCAATATTTGGACATATTCACTATCTGGATATTGTGGGCTGCCCAACCCTCAAAATGCCAAAAAATTCGAAAAAAAATGAAAAAAAAAAAAATCGATTTTTTGGGACCGCGTCAGTTTTAATTTCCCGTGCGCGCCAATCGGCTATGTTTACACTCGTGGCGCCACTATCGGTCGCCATTACCCACTGCAACTGCCTCGTGAACAACTCCGAAAATGGCGGCCGAAGTGATTGCTTTTGTGGTGATATCCTACCTCCTACAGTGCTTGATACTGCTCTTCACCTTCATCATGTGTGTGATGATCGTCACTAGACCACACGGGAATTTACTGTTATGTACAGTGCAGTGAAGTGATGTTATTCCAGTTATATAAAAAAAATGTTGTGGAAAGTGTTGGTGATAAGTGGTGGTGATTCTCAAGTGGAAAGGTGTGTCAGGTGCAAGGTCTTCCTGTCAGAGTCTGAGATGACAGAGTGGGTTATTACATCTGGATGGCAGCTTTTTGTTCGTAAGTACCCTAACTTCATGCCTAACCTGTTTTCATCATGCTATACATGTGTTAAAAAACTACCAAAAATGTTAAGCATAATTTCCTGCTTGCAATTTAATTTTTCCATGCATGGTTCTTAAG
>JAGKTI010006410.1:0-21933 GCA_018397915.1 Birgus latro
GAGAGAGAGAGAGAGAGAGAGAGAGAGAGAGAGAGAGAATGAGGTCAGTAAGGGAAGGAAAGGGAGAGGTAAAGGACAAGAAAGGGAGAAGCGGGGGATACATGACAAGAAGGAAGAATAACGACACGAAAGGGGCAAGAAGATGACGAAAAGGGAGAGAGGAGAATGGAGGAGGGTGACAACATCAAGTAGGGGAAGAAATGGCAAGATATCTAAGAAAATGGTGGTAGGTGGTGGCGACTATTATCCACTCATTTGATGTAGTGCTGCCTACTTCTTCCTTAGCCTTTATCATTCTTTTTCTGTGTCTGCCCTCCTCTCTTCCTATTTCTCCCATCTATCCTGTCACTTCTTACTGCTTTTCTTTCCTCTACAGGTGGGTTTACATTGAGTGGCAAGCCAAATGGTTTCCTGTAAGCCAAAAAGCCATTTACAACGCTGGGTGGTAACCATATAACCAAACCATACGTGCTCCCTACGTGTTAACAAGTGGGTTGGTGGAGGGTTAGTGCTCCTCCCCGTAAAACAAATAACTTAGTCAAATGGCCACCTTTTATGGGATTATGGGGTCTGGCAATAGTCAGTTTGTTAGTTATCTAAGAAAACAAAACGGTAAGCAGAGATGGGGGGGGGAGAGAAAATGGGGAGGGAAGAAAGAAGGGTGAGAACATCAGGAAATTAGGAAAACAGGTGAACGGAGGAGGGGGGAGGAGAGAATGACAAGAAAGAGGAGAATGACAGGAAAGTATGAGTAAATAAGTGGCGTGGACTGGAGGGAAAGGAAGGGGAGGGGAGGGAGGGGGAATAGAGGGGAGGAAAGAAATGGGGGGAAAAGACTAGAAAGGAAAGAAAATGCGAGGACAGAAAAGCAAGAACATAGGAGGGGAGGGGAGAGACGGGACAGGAAAGGAAGGGGAGAATAGGACAGGAGACTGCACGGTGGGGAGGTAATGGACACAAAATAGAAGGGGATGGGAGGAAAAACACATGAAAGAGAGTGTGGATAGACAAGAACGAAGGAATGAGGGAAGAAAAAATTGTGAGGGGGAGGAGACGGGGGAAAGACAAAGTTGGAGGGTGAGGGGACGGGAGGGGTAGGGAGGGGAGGGAAGACTAAGCTTGGAGGGGGAGAGGACAGGGAAGGGTAGGAAGAAAAAGTTGGAGGGGGAGGAGACGGGAGGGGAGGAGACGGGAGAGTTAGAAAGGGTGGGGAAGAGACGGGAGGGTTATAAAGGGAGGGGAAGAGACGGGAGGGTTATAAAGGGAGGGGAGGAGACGGGAGGGTTAGAAAGGGAGGGGAAGAAAGACAAAGTTAGAAGGAAAGGAAACAAGAGGGGTGGGAAAGGGGTGGAAAGACATAAAGTTAAGAGAGGGGAGTGACCACTAACAAGGAGAGGCGGGGAGTCGATGGTAAAGATAAAAGGCCATATATACCTCTCAACGCACCTCCGGGCAATCATTTCAAGAGGGTAGATAACGGGCCACATTTTTATACAACGTCATTTCTATGGTTTAATGAACATCCATTAACCCCCTTTCCACCACAATGATGTCTTTTCATTTAAGCTATCATCAGATGTTGTTCAATAGAAGGGGTTTCTATTAGTGAAGAGGTTAACTAAGGCAGTATCTGCCCCCCCCCCTCTCTTTAATTCGAAGTCTTCAAAATTTAACACAGTCGTATGGAGAGTAATAAAATACATAATCCTGCGATGGTTGAGAAAAATAAAATCCGTGTATACACTGTAAATCTGTCACATTACTAAACATGATAACTGGACATGATAATCATGGGTTATCAAACAATGTACCATCAGATAGCAGTGTCCCCTGAGTTAACATCATCGACCCATGTCCCCGTTACTGACACACTGAATATATGATGGAAGTACACTAGCATTTATTCACTACACAATGGTTCCGACCTGTATTACCAATAACTGTTACATTAAGGCTAACTCAATACACAGTCATACTATAATGGACATTGTAAAACTAATGAAACTGTACTCGTTTCATTAAACATGTAAACACTCATTACTATTTCAATATACAGTGGTGCTACACTGGGTATGACTAAACTGTTGAAACTAGAAGCATTTTATGAAGCAAATAAGCACTGCTACTAACTCAGTATAGAATGGCAGTGAATATCGTAAAATTGCTGAAATGACAATTACTTTACTATGCAAGCATACAGTTATCACAGTTACAACACTGTTACAACAATGTGCTAATGTTAAGTATCAATCAATATTAAGTTTCAGTGAGGATGTGTACTAGTACGTTTTGTGGAAATAAGCTTATCAATTTTCAGTATCAATCTGGTGAAACTAGTAGTCTATATTGATAAGTCTGGTGAAACAAGTAGTCTACTGATAAGCTTATCAATCTTCAATATCAATCTGGTGAAACTTGTACAGTCCATACTGCTAAGTTTATCAATTCTCATTATCACTGGTGAAACTAGTGGTATTGGCTATATTGATTTTCGCCAGCCTTGGACACCCTCCTGAGTACCCCAGGGGGTTCGCAAACCGGTTTTGAGAACCCCTCTGCTGAACCCACTAAGCAACGTAGTACGGTATTATTATTATTATTACTAGTACTGCTACTACTACTACCATCGCAACACGATTTTGTTCAGATTAAGTGAGGTTTCTCGAAACAATGGGGTTTAGAAATATTCTCAATTAGTCTCTAAAGGATTACTTACATTTGTATTGCATTCTTGCTACTGTCACACGACTTTACTCGGCTTAAGGAATAAGTCGAAACGAAGGGGTCAGTACAAATAAATACATCAATGCACTGTTAGTTCCATGACATTATAACAGGGGGATAAATGGCTGTGCTCATCTCCCCCCCCCCCCAAGGCCTCAGTGAATAAGGCACCAATAGTACCGATGATACTAGCGTACTTCCTGGTTGTGTACGAAGCTATCAGAACCGAACTACAAAATAAACGGTGTACCGAATAAGTATGTCCACAAACGTTGCGTTATGTGCCCGCCAATCAACAACGTTACACACACACACAAAAGGCATATAAATTACTAAAATCTACTAACTTTGGTGAATGCAGTGAACCGCATCGTAAATTTAGGCGAGCAAAAACTAACCAGCCCCGATATCTGAGTTATCCTTTAAAACTAACCGTAAAGCCGCATTACACAAACAGTAAACTGGAAGGTCAAAATATCGCTGCGAAAAACACAAACTAGTAACATAATCGGTCGGGTTGCCATGCCACCAGCTAACCTAGCGTCACCTCACACTCTCACATACCTGACACTAGCCATCCTCTCTCCCTCCCTATCTGCTGGGGTAAAATGAGGACTGCCACTCGTTGCCTCCCGTATTTATATCCGCTCCAACTGGGCGAGTCCATTCTAGCTCGCCTACAGGGGGGATTCATAATTACCGTTCCACCCTTATATCTATTTACTCACTCATTTTACTAGCACGTAGATTATACCCCAAAACCCCACTCGTTTAACTGCCAACTCGAGGGATAATGTGTAATCTAATCAGGAATTTTAGTGAATAAGTAGTATCACAAATATCAGTTTCCTTTCACAATTACACGAACACTGATAACGATAAACCCTTTAATATTTTCTTTATTTCAGTCTTTATCTTTCTGTTATCGACAGAAGCATATCATTTTTTAAAAAATTAAAACGATGACCATTCAACCGGAGTCTTTTATAATAAGCGCGATTAAGCCTAACTGTAGATCAAAGGGAAACAATCACAGGAGAGAGAGAGAGAGAGAGAGAGAGAGAGAGAGAGAGAGAGAGAGAGCATATGCACTTCACCATTTCACCTGAGAGAGGAGGGGAAGGGAATATATTACTGCACCCCACCATTACACCAGAGGGAACGAGAGAGAATCACCTACACATGTTCGTAATCATTACAACTGTCACTCCCCTATTTCACACTACATACGGATAACTCCACTCTTCCATCCACCTCGCTGCGTACCTTCGATTACTAGCCCCAATCTATCCTCATTCCCGCTCGTAATTCTAAACTAACCTAACTACTCGCTTCCTGCACTACAAACAATACACTCCTCGCAGATTTCCAGTCGTGAATAAATTTAGTTTCAAATGCAGATAAACCCATTCGCTACGATGCCTATTTCTTCTTTTATCTAGAGCAGTGATTTTCAACCTTTTTCATCTCATGACACTGCAAGCCAGGCACTAAAACAGTCGAGGCACACCATCAGTATTTGACAGATTTGATCATTTAAAAGAAAATGAATGATCAGAATGTTCATAAATTTAAAAAACTAATAATTTATTAATTGTACTGCCAAAAGTATATTGCTGATCATGGTTTTCAAAGTAATGTAAAAGTTTTGTGCATATCTGCAATTCAACACTACGAAATTCAAAGGATAATTTAAAACTGCAATTTGGGCTTTTAATGAACACATTTATTGCATAATTTAAAAAAGTTTAATGCGCTCCATAGGTGTACCAGTAATGTCAAAACGTATCCAACTGCTACTTTTTAAAATACTATCCAAATGCTATTTAAACTCCCGCGGCACACCTACGGATGCTTCGCGGCACACTACTGTGCCGCTGATCTAGACTTTCACCAGAAGATTCGCAGTATATTCATCTCAGAATTAACGTCCTGTAGTGAAGAGGTTAATGAAGGCAGTTTCTGACCCCTCCAGCCCGATAAATTCATCCTAAACTAAATAACAACGTTTGGAGGTGGGAAGAATACTACAAAGTAGCTACGTCATGAGACGAAAGGGGTTTTAATCCGGAAGCAGTTCATATTTCGAATGCAGTTAAATTCTCATATTATTTTCAAATGCAGTTAAATTTTTAGCTTATTTTCGAACGTAGTTTTAACTTTGTTCCCAGTGAATCGTTTCCCTGAGCTAAATAACACACTCACAATACAATCTTTACTTGTGCTGAAACAGGTTCTCAGGAATTTAACCCCTTCAGTAAGGTCTTACTGTCCAAGCGAGAGCGAGGACAACTTACTTCAGCCGAAATTCACTTAAGAGTGTTAAGAAATGTTCAGCTTGGGCTGTAAAAAAAAAAAAAAAAAAAAAAGAGTATCCCTCACCATTTGGGAAGATCTCTGTATGCTACTATAGCCCATGTTGGAGTGTAAAAAAAAAGTATCCCTCTCCATTTGGGGAAATCTCTGTAGGCTACTGTAGTACAGGTTGGTGTACAAAAATATCCCTCATCATTTGGGGAGATCTCTATATGCTACTATAGTAGAGGCAGGGTTGTAGAAAAGTATCCCTCACCATTTAGGGAGATCTCTATGGGCTACTATCGCCATTTGGTGAGATCTCTATGGGCTAATATCGCCATTTGGGGAGATCTCTATGGGCTACTATCGCCATTTGAGGAGATCTCTATGGACTACTATCGCCATTTGGGAAGATCTCCAACAGCATTAAGGTGTGAAATATTACAAGTGTGTCAAAATTCGCACCGGGCGAGCTCGGACACGTTCCACATCTTCGGTGTGGACGTCTTCCCTGGTATACTAATTTTATTTCTGCTACCACCTGACCACTGTATTGTCAAGGAATGACCTCTCGTATAGAATGAGTTGATGGAGACTGTATCTAATCCAAAATACGAGTATCCCCGAGTTGAATAAAATCGTTCAAAAACAGCAAGTCAAACATAAAATTAATAAGTCAACCGTAAAAATGTGTTACTGTCCATGCAACCACAAGTTTAATATTGTTGGCGTAAGCTGTAATTCTGAGGTATCACGGAAGAGGGATGAAGTGCGAAACATAGGCCTATTGCTGGGGAGTGAGAGATAGCATATGGGTCCGTCTTTTTCATCTTGCTTCGGATTTTCTCCAGCTTTGGTGGAGAAGAGGGTCATGGAAACGATGCTGACTCCTTCAATGCGACAGGGTTTCCCAGAGTTAAATACATCAAGAAATATAATGAATAAAGCAAACAGCATGACAGTGGAGGGGCTAAAGGTGGAAGAGGACGGAGAGGATGACCACACACACACACACACACACACACACACACACACACACACACACATTGGCGCGTATTCATAAAGGATCCTATTCAGTTATGATGATAATTAATTCTAAAGTTAATCATCATCTTAGGTCGTGTTTTTCGAATTTTATCACTAACATTCATTCTACTTTGATTGTGCAGTATCTGGAAGCCGCATGAGTAAAGATAAGCATTCATACAAACAATCTTTCGTAAAACATTCTCAGCGATTCAAATTACACATTACGTCTGAACATCCTTGGCTTAGCTATACTACTGATGCAAATGATGTCGGTATACAAATTAATAAATATAAAACAAATAAAATGAAAGACAAAATTAAAGTGTCATATGCAAAAGTAAATCGCTAAGGCAGGCGCATCGAAGTTTCCTATGTCACGAAAAATAAGAGCATATTCCACGCGGCTTTGGTGATTTTGTAACAACTTTTCCGTAGCGTTGTATTTCGCACGTTACACTTAAATATTCTGAGCTTTGTTACTGATAAAAACTATCTCCACATTAACACGACTGAAGCAACATACAATATTTTATATTTAACATGCAAATTTATCTATCGTCTCCTACCTAGAATACGGCCTCAACGCACAAAGGGAAATGAGAGGGTGGATGGGTGTCGATGGCAGGTGTCATTACTGCGTGGGAAGAGAAGTTCTTGGATATCCTTCTGTTGAATCTACCCCTTACAGTAGGCAGCGTGGGGTAATACTTGATCTCGATTATAGATGATAATGTTAAGCGGGGTAGCCTACAGTCGAAGGCAAACGTTCGCCCGCTGTTCCCCTGCGGTTTGGCGGTGCAGGGCAATAAAGATATCGACAGATAGTGGTGTCGAGTACTGATGTTGAGATACTACAATCAAGGACAAAAGTTATGTCACACTTAAGACATGTCCGTAACTTTCCTCCTTGACACATCAAAGAAAGTAATTCATGGACACAGCAACATAAAAAGCCTCTCTCAGCTTAAGAATATTACCCAGCAGAGGATAGTGGAAAAAAAAAAAGTAAAACTGGGTGTACTTTTATACCCTGCTGTACAGTATGAGGTGCGAGATGAAGTATAAATCAGGTGTGATGGTGAGTAAGGTAGTATTTAAGTGAGGCGAGACATAAAACGGTAAAGATGTTTACGTGTGAAGCAATAAATTCCAACTTAATGAGAGGATGATGAAATGGGATGGAGAGGGACGGGAGAACTTGGCGCTTACATGGGTAACCTAGGAAATTCTGTCCACTTATACACCACCAACTTCATCGGTATTATTATTATTACTATTAGTAGTAGTAGTAGTAGTAGCTATGGTAATATACGTGTAAGACTAGTTAGCCTGTATTTGTGCCCTGTTCCTTCGTTGCATGCTCTTGCCTGGTCCTGAACAAAACTCAAATTCCTGCCCGTGCTCTAGGAGTGTTATGCTCCGTGTCTTAAGTTGCACTTAAAACACGAAGCATAACTCTTACGGCTGTTATTTCACAAAACCAGTTTTATGGGCAATTCTCTAGACGATGTAACCACAAGCGCGTGCGTGTGTGTAGGCAAAACAGTGTGTGATACTGTCCTAACTGTACATGTGAAAAGGACATACCAAATGACATACAACTCAACAAAACTGCAATTTCTGAGGGGTATCAAAAACAGAATTTCCTCACAAAATATATCAACTTGACATTCTATCTATCTATCTATTGCCAGACGCCTCAAACCCGCACGGGGTGGCCACAAACAAATCGCCTCCATGTCGCTCTGTCCCCCGCCATTTCACTACCCTGCTCCCAACTCACACCCCCCCCCTCTCTCATATACCTCTCCACTCCATCCCTCCATCTCATCCTCGGCCTCCCCCTCCCTCTCGCCCCCTCCACCTCACTCACATACACTCTCCTCGTCAGTCTTTCACTCTCCATCCTCTCCACATGCCCAAACCACCTTAACGTGTTTCTCCTAACGCTTCCTATCATGTCCACAACCACACCACAACGCTCCTTCACTTCCTCATTTGTTAGTCTGTCTCTCCAAGTGACTCCACATGCTCCTCTCAAATAACTCATTTCCACTGCTCTCACTCCTGACTTCTGTCCTTCCAACAGGGTCCAAGCTTCACTTCCATATGTTAGAGATGGTATCACAATACTGTCATGTAACAACTTTTTCACTTCCATGCTCACCTTCCTGTTTCTTATCACTGCTTTCAACGAACCAGCAACCTTCCTTCCCTGCTGCACCCTTTCGAGCACTTCACCCTCCAGACTTCCATCCTTACTCATCACACTACCCAAGTACTTAAATTCACTCACATTCTCCATATCCTCCCCATCCAATCTCACTGTACATTCACTGGCTTCACTTCTCTTGAAGATCATCACTTTACTCTTCCCTATATTCACCTTTAGATTCCGTTTCTTACACACTCTCCCAAACTCATCTACCAAGCCTTGCAGCTCCCCTTCGTCTTCGCTCAACAACACAGTATCATCTGCAAACAACAGTACAGGGAGTTTCCAAACACTGCCCTCTCTCAATAGGGAAGCTCCAACATCCACTGCCCGACCTTGTATCTCTTTTATAACCCCATCCATGCACAGATTGAACAACCATGGAGACAAGACACATCCTTGTTTCAATCCAACCTTCAAATGGAAAGATTCACTCAGTTTGCCATGCACACGCACTGCAGCCTTAGCACCCTCATACATACTCTTCACTGCCTTCAACAACTTTCCATCCACTCCATATATTCTTAATACCTTCCACAAACCTTGTCTATCCACCCTGTCATATGCTTTCTCCAGATCCATGAAGGCTGCATACAACTTCTTGCCCTTCTCTAGAAACTTTTCCACTAAGGATCTAAGAATGAATATCTGGTCTACACAACCTCTTCCCTTCCTAAAACTTCCTTGTTCTTCTCCAACTAATTCCTCTGTTATTTCCCTAACTCTGTCAGTTAGTATCCTACCATATATTTTTCCTATTACACTGAGAAGGCAAATGCCCCTATGATTACCACACACTGCTTTTTCCCCTTTTCCTTTGTACAGAGGAATACCTGACTTCCAATCCTCCAAGACTCTACCCTCCTCCCGAGCCAATCTGCACACCTTCCACATCCATTCTATTACTATCTCTCCCCCATGCTTCAGCATTTCACCACACACTCCATCAATTCCTAAGGCTTTCCTCATTTTAACTTTCTTCATTGCTTCAACCACTTCCATCCTACTGATTTCTTCCTCTCTTCTCACAACCCTCCTTCTCCCCGCCATTCCCCAGCCACTTATACTTGCATTACTTTCATTCTCTATGTTCAACAGTTCATTAAAGTGTTCTCTCCATCTGTTTACTTTTTCTCCCTTCTCCACTAGTAATCTACCATTTTTATCTTTCACACCCCCACTGACTTCATTGGCACCCTGTCTAGCTCTCTTTACCTCCTTCCAGAACATTTTCTTACATTCCCTCCACTTTGCACTCAAATTCCTTCCAAATTCCTCATCCACTCTCTTCTTACTCTCTCTTACTAATCTTTTCACCTCTCTCCTCCTCACTACATATAACTCTCTCGTCCGTCTCTCAGCTTCTTCGTCACCCCTGTTCCTCATCCATTATATGCTTTCTTCTTTTGAGCCATCTGGTGGTTTGGTATCTAATTACGGTCCTCCAATGGACTGAGCCCGTGAAGGTTTATATCCAACAAGTGGTTGGGGTTTATTGCTCACGTAATGCCACTCAGGGATAGGTGAGGCTGGTCACTCTCATCTTAAATGTCCCAACTTGCCTAGCCCCAGGCTCCTACGCTCTTCTTGGGGCAACGTAGGATTGGATGATGAATGAATGAATGAGCAGCTAGGATAAAATACTGTGAAACTCTTCAAAATGACATGATTTGGTAACATCTTCATTAACCCTTTAGCTACTGAGGTTCAATCTTTACCTGAAGAAAATAATCTGATAACACCAAAACTACTGGCATAATAAAAGTGAGATTTTTTCAACTGGGGGGGAGGGGGGTGGATATAGGCATTCCTCACTTAATGATCTTGCCTAAAACTCCATCATTAAGTGACTATGCTGTAACACGGGTTCAATGCGGAAGTGTTATCAAGAATCCCAAAGATGGCCCTCTGGAGGATAATTTTTACCTAACTCAACTCCTAAACCAACCTCAATAAAGCTCATAACCACCCAGTGCACTACATACTACTAAAACTGTACTGACAATTACAGTCGGAAATTAATCATTATAGAACTGTAATGACTTAAAAAACCAAGCAGCACTCACCTTTCCTCCAAGCAATGCCATTATTTCAAGCAAATATCACTTTATTTTCATAATACAGTAAAGTAAATAATTAACTATCATTATAACACACTGATTATATTTAGCATAATAAATAAAGTACTTTAATAAGTACAGTCAAGTCGTCTAATCTGCGGCAACATGGTTCCGGACCACTGACATGTTTTTAAAATTCTGTGGTCACTCTCATCTTAAATGTCAGGACCAACTTGCCTAGCCCCGGGCTCCTACGCTCCTCTGTGGGGCGACACAGGATTGTTTAATGAATGAGTGAATGAAAATAAATAACATAACTTATGGGAAAAATTACTTATGATTCTGGCCTCTTGGCCAAGTTACCTACACCTAACTAGTCAACAGCAAACATTATCACACACTCAAATAATTATTCAGTGCATGTAATTACTGGGAATAAAGAATACTGTATTAAACAATAAATAAACAATATTAAAGAGTCTTACCTGACTTCGACCGATGACAATGCTTAAGTGGAAGGGGTGGGGGTGGGGGTTCCGAGGCTAGAGGCAAACTAGGGCCTCTCAGCATGAGGCGAGTGTGGTGGTGCCTCATACTGCCGCTGCCTCAGCCCCACTTCTTCCTCCTCAGCCTCCCTCAGGAACCACTCAAAGTCCGCTGCAGAGATAACGGAAACAGTGTCGTCATTGTTCTCAGCTGTCTCCATATTGTCGGGTGAGTGCAAAGGGCCAGGCTGAGGCTCAGGTTGTGCTCCTACCCGGGCAAAGTAGCGGGTGATTAGCTCCTGGTGACGCTCGTTAACATGCCTGTCATGCATTTCCTCGTAAAACGCCACTGCTTTTTCTATATAGGCCACAAACTCATTACACCTTTCTTCATTTCTCTTAAAGGCTAGCAATTTTTCCTTCAGAATGTCCACACCCACTAACACATCACTCAGGTCGCTCATGGAAGGCTCGTGCCTCTCCACCACACTCCCTCCACCTGCCTGACACTCACTTTCCAAATACAGTAAGCAATGGAGAGAAGTAGTGCATGTACTTACCGCCAGGGAGGGGTTATGACTGGCTTCTCATTGCTTGTCATGTCTGCCTGTGAATGGCTGATGGCCGCAGTTTGCGGCACAGACACACGTCATGGAAATCTCATTGGAAATGCGTCACTTTGGTACCGAAAGTCAGCGGTTCAAGCATATAACTGTGGTTTTTACTACTTCTGGTTCTGAGCAGGAATCATGCCGTGGAGCAGAAAACCGTGGTTTACAAACACGCGTTTTATGCAACTTGACTGCACCACAACAGATCTGTAAAGCAGTTGTTGCTGTTGCTTAATCCCAGTCTGTCTGGCTAAGCAGACTCATCAACTACAGGTAAGCAACTGCTTCTGTGGAAGTAAGCCTATCCTAAAGGTATAGTACTGTGCATACACTGTGCAGGGAATTGGCATCCTCTTGTGGTTATCAGCACCATGCTAGAGTCAGATGAAGGTCCTTCCCCATGGAAAAGAGCAAGAAAATACAAGGAGGTTTGGCTCCTGGGAGGATGCCACAGCTCCTTAACTCCACCCAGGGTGCACAGCACCACAGAGTGCAAACTCCTCTTCAATGCCTCTGTAAAGCAGTGATGGCCAGGGGTCATCATCAGTACACCCAGCACTTTCTCTTTCCACACTTATCATAGGCACCCATCTTGCAATACAAGTATCAATGTTAACAGAACCAGGCCATGATCATATTAAATATTATTAGTTGATATATTAATACCTGTAGGTACTGTACTAGTGATATTCAACAGTTCTGGAATTCCTAAGTGAAAAGAAATGCATGAAATGAGGGGAAAAAAATATCTTTGGAGGACTTGGGCAAGGTCAGGTAAAGTGCTACAACTATCTTGATATGCAATTGGGTCTTTAAAAACAACCTGGCTGCATAAAGAATCCTATTTGCATTTAGCAGAGGGTTTGTCACCTCTTTTATACCCAGACAGTGACACAGGGAGCAGCTCCTTTGTGGAATGGATAACTTCAGTGTGGCAAAATGAACACTGATATTCTAACTGGACATCTACCTACAGCCTTGTGAGATGGACAAATGAGTAGGGCTATGTGCCCATGAGGGCAAGGCAGAGGTCTGTCCCAGTGTCTGTAGTGACGGATGGCAGAACTTGGAGGTCACTACTAAAATGATGTTGGGGGCAGCCCTAAGCCTTCAGTGTTATGTGGGTCAGAGATGGAGGACCTCTGAAATGGGTTCGGCTGGGGAGGAGGAATCCTCAAAATCCAAGGTGGATAGCTCTGTCCCAAGAGAGCAAGGATGATGTTCACTGGATGCAGAAGAGGTAATTCACAATCCACCACTAGTACTATGCAAATGGTTTTTTAACCAGACTGCCAGAGAGGATTTCCATCTTTTCTTCCAGAAATTCCAGAAGATTCTGGCCCCAGTAGGAGGACATCAAGGATCTTGAGCTAGCGTGCACACAGCTCACTGTATTTTGGATCAGCACAGTCCTGCCTAGAGTTATAGTAAGGTTAAGGCTAACACTGCTTGTACGGCTACAGGTTACACTGCTTGTACCCACTGACCTCAGCAGCATGGATGGTCACAGCAGGTGACATGAACAATGGCCACATTGGAGGTCTATGACATGTACACAAAGTAACCGGAGGAAAGGTATGAGGTACCATCACAAGCAAAAGTTTCCCAGCAATCCCTTGCCAATATTGGGTCCTACCGTCCATATTTATCATGTCTCCAACCATCACAAAGTATCCTTACTTCTCAAGTTCTTTTATTAAGTGCTTCATATTGGTCAGGCACAAAATATCTACATAACATTTTCCATTACCACAAATGGCATAGAAAAGTCAGCAAATTTCTGTATCATGATACTTTAATACATTCATAAGGAAATGCAACCTACCAGCAACAACTGTTTGCGACATCTAAGATCTGCCAGCAGAACTAGAAACTAGCACTCTGTTGCATGTTCTCCATTCTGAACTGTAACTGAGACACCTGATGATGGAGATGACTATAAGAGGGAAGTGCTATGACGTCTCTGAAAGCTGTCAACACATGAACAGCACACATGATATACAGCCAAAGCATAGTCACAATTACAGTGAAAAGAATGGTACTTTCAAGGGAACCATCGACTCTGCAGTGGCACCCAAGTTGGGGGCCACAGACTCAATTCAATCGAAGTGTAGTCAGATGATGTGGTATCTGGAAGGTTATCAGATGGTCAGACAGAAGAAGAGTGGTCAGAGTAACCAAGAGATATCAGATGGCATCAGAAGAATGCTCAAAAGTGATGGCTCCCATCACTGGGTGACAAAGGCCACCACAAACCAAGGGAGGAAGTAGTGACCTAGAACTGTAACTGAATTACTGATGTGGCAGTTGCTGGCAGGAGATGAAAAGGTGGTCACCAAAGTGTAATAAAGGAGAAGTCAGCAATCACCCTGAGCAGTTCAGCAGGGAATGAAGCCAGCATAATCTGGCTAATGCCAAATTCTGCACGTACTGTTTCTGGAACATAACATTAACTGAAATGTATGTCAATAAGACTGCCATCCATACCATCATTCAACATTTGCATATAAAGAACCTAATCCTACAGGTCATCCAGAACACAACAATGATAAGGGAAGGATACCTCTTTGAATGCAACCATGAAGACCATGAAGAAGTGATCAGCCAACTTCAGCATGAACACAAACATGACTGAACACCAACCATGCTCTGGGACCCAAGCTTCTTTCACAACTCTAGAAATCATTATTGCTGTGTTGTTGGACAACGTCATACAGAAAATGAAGACGGTTAATAAGGGTCCGATGATGACTAACCACAAATACTGAATGAGACTAGTATCACGTGGGTCTCCTATGAAGGGTGCAGCACATTCATCTATGATGTGCTTACCATGAGCATGGCGTCTTCAAGCTGTGTCCTAATAATCTGCTAACCACAGTTTTTCCTGCAATAATATACAGATGTTAATATCCATTTCCTGCAATAATATACAGATGTTAATATCCACTCTCCAATGTAATGGTCTTCCATCAGCTGGAGAGGAGATGGAATTCAATCAAGGGATGTTGAATCAACACTAATACTCGACTACTCTCTATATGGAAAAGGTTATATATATCATTACTGAGGAATACTATTTAGCCATACCAAGTTACCAGTCCCTCCCTAAGAAACATAAGGAAATACAGCACAGAATGCATAATAAAGTTGTGCTCCTCCACTACCATAATGAACAAGTCTAAAACTCAGCAGCTGCCATGGGTCTGCTTCATGACTGTATTTGAGATAATGGAACATCCACTCTGTTCAACCAATTTGTTACACACACACAATACTGTATTGTAACACATAGACAAACTAGCATACACCCATTAACAGTGTCTGAAAAAATGATATCATCTCTGCTGTAAATTAGAGAACCTTTTAATGTACAGTACAAAAGTCAAGAAGTATGAATTACCTATGTCAGAAAACAATATACGTTTTGTTTCGTTTCGTTTTTGAAGGCTCCAACATGCTTGCATGTGTCGGCCTTGGTCACCTAATGGCGGCTCTCCACGCTGCTCGATCCCTGGCAGCCTCCCTGTTCAGTCCCTTAACCCTTAAGTCACACTTAATGACCTCGTCCCAAATCATTCTCAGTCTACCCCTCCCAACCCCTCCCCCATTATTAACACCTCTCACCCTCTGTACCCAATTATCATCCCCCATCCTCTCCACATGTCCAAACCACCTCAGCCTACATCTCCTCATCACAACACCAATACACTCCAGCCACATCCTACCTCTCAACTCTTCCATCGTAAACCCAGCCCCCCCCCAGGCCTTGCACGCAGGGACGCACTGCACATCCACCTAATCATCGTCATTTCTGTACGTTTAAACCTGCGAATATCCTCTTCCTTTACTGCTCAGGTCTCACTACCAAACAGCATCACACTCCTAACACATGCTGCATACAAAGACGCCTTAGCACGTAAGGAGAGTCCTCTCAATGTCAGGAGAGGCAACCGCTCCCTGAATTTCTTCCAACCTCTTCTCACCCTAGCAACCGAGCTAACTCCAGCCCCATCTCCGGCACATAACATGTCTCC
Organism: Birgus latro; assembly: GCA_018397915.1. NCBI lineage: Eukaryota > Metazoa > Arthropoda > Malacostraca > Decapoda > Coenobitidae > Birgus > Birgus latro. The sequence goes on from JAGKTI010006410.1 coordinate 15,460, forward strand.
CAAATAACGAAACTCCTCCACACACTCAAGAGACTCACCTGCAAGTTCAACCCTCTCACGCCTAACGATCTCCACCTGCTCTTTCCGACACGCTGCACGCATGAAATCAGCTCATCTCGCAGTCTACCTCTAATACCACTACATCTCTTGTGCACCCACTTATCACAAACACTACACAAGATGGAATTACTTCCCACACCCTTGTGGCAAACTGCACATGGCCACTCTCCCTCTCCTCTGATTGTACCGCCACCAACCCTAGATATCATCACTTTTGTTTTACCTGTATTTACCCTTAAGCCCTTGTACCCCATACCATCTCTCCACTTCTTAAATCTTTCCTCCGCCTCCTTTTCATTCTCTGCAATCAACACCAAATCATCAGCATACAGCATCTCCAGTGGGAGTCCATCTCTGAAGTCACATGAGAGGGCTTCAAGCACCATGATAAACAACAAGGGACTCAAAACTGACCCCTGATGCACACCAACATTCACGGAAAACTCATCACTCAAAGCTCCATTCACTCTTACCTGGGTGCGAGCACCCATGTACATGGCCATAACCACCCTAACCAGCCACTCTTCCAACCCTAGCTTTCTCATTGCCCACTTCACCACCTCCCTAGGGACTCTGTCAAAGGCCTTTTCCAAATCAACAAAAACAAAATACAATTCCCTTTTCTTTCCAATATATTTTTCCTGAAGCTGTCGAACAATGAATATGGCATCAGTGGTCCCCCTGCCTGGCATAAACCCAAACTGCATCTCATCGATATTCACTCTTTCTCTAATCATACCTTCTAGAACTCTCTCCATTACTTTATTATCTGATCTAAGAGCTTTATACCTCTAATTTCCCCTTTCCAGGGCATCACCCTTTCCTTTGTACATATTTAATTACACTCTTCAGCCACTCATCTGGGACAACACACTCATATATAATCATATTTATCAGGTCAGTGACTAAACTCACCCCAGTATCTCCTGAGGCCTTCAACATTTCGGCAGTCAACCCAGACACACCTGCCGCCTTCCCCACCCGCATCCTGCCTATTGCCTGACTCACAGTAGCAGTGTCAATCAAAGGCCAAGGGCCAAACACTGGATCAGCTGGCTCCAAACCTTCTCTATCCCAATCAAACTCCTCATTCAACAATCGGCTATAATGCTCTCTCCATGCATCTTTAATATCCTCACTGTTCACCACAACCCTTCCATCATCATTCTTCACACACTGCTCACCTACAATGTCCCGATTATCCCTCTTCACCTGATTTGCCACCCTAAAAATCATATTTTTCCTTTCTCCATGATTTAGATTATCAAGTAAAAGTCTCTGTGACTCAGACTTCGCCCTGTATACCTCTCTTCTAGCCCTGCGCTTGGCAGCCAAGTACTCCTCCCTGTTACCACCATTTTTCCATTCCCGGAAAAGCCTTCTTTTCTCCTTAACTGCAGCTTCTACACCCTCATCCCACCACCAAGTTACTTTATGTCTTGGTGGGCCTCTTGTCCAACCGCATATTGCATCTGTAACTCTCAAGAGGTTGTTCTTAAGGGCTCTATACTGTTCATTAATGCCTCTATCTATGGCTTCCTGTTCAGCCACCACTCTCCTCATCTCACTATAAAAGGCATCCCTTACTGACTGGTTTCCCAGCTTCCATATTTTCCTCCTAGGTACATATGTCCTCCTTCTCATCACTCGTTCCTTAAGCACCATGTCACAAATCAACAGTTTGTGCTGCTGCACACACTCCTCGCTTCCTATAACTTTAACATCCCTCACTAATTTCCTATCAACCCTCCTGACCAGAAAATAATCTATCTGACTACTATTTCTCCCGGACTCGTACGTAATCAACTGGCTGATTCTTTTCCTAAAATGTGTGTTGCACACAATCATGTCCATAGCCTCCCCAAACTCGAGTATTCTTTCCCCTTCCGCATTCCTCACACCATATGCACATCCTCCATGGACTCCTTCATAACCCTGAGCTGCTTTACCCACATGACCATTTAAATCCCCTCCCAGAACCACTACCTCATCATCACCCATACCACTCACTACACGTATTAAATCATCAGGTCCTTCAAACTTAGGCTAGCAAGCGCACATTTATTTATTTTATTTTTTTTAAGTCAACAGAGTGGGTACTGTATCCAAGTCAGTGATATGCCAGGTCAAACATGTTAAACAGTCAGGTATAATGCACATCCACATGCCTAACAATTTAATATAGCACCACAGTCTTTTCATACATTACAGAGATATTACAGGAAGGCTGTACCTACAACCTCCATTCTCCTGGGTGCATTACCTTTATAAGGGTCAGAGTTGTGATGTCATCTCTCCAATCCAAGTGAATGGGATGGGATTTTCTGCAAGGTTAAGGTTACCACACCATACTTACTGGAAGTAACTTCAGTATGAACAAAACACCCTATAAAGGCACATGTCCAAAGGAAATGCCATAAAGAACACCCCCCAATCTGATGTCATAGAACATAATGTAAATATCATGGGGACCATTTTGAGTTAAAGAAACTACTGAAAGGTGTAGGCTATGGTAATAATGAGAACCTGACATCTTCTACATTAACACACTGCTACTACACTTCACCTTTATTATTCATCGCTCATACTGACTTCATCGGCTAAAATACTTGTGTAAGGTGACAAATGTTGCAAAGGAATACATGGGATGAAAGTAGGAAAAGGATGATAGTAAATTAGTCATTTGCATGTAAAGCCAGGCTTCTGTGACATGGGGTATTATCGTTAATATCATTAAAAACACATCAAATCCTGTGGTACTAAAAAACATATGGTAAACTAATGTAAAATGCTCGTCTTCCAGTACAGGTTGGCAAAATAAGTTGTTAACCAAAGAGGATTCAAGCACTGGATTTCTAAGATTAACCTCTCTGTTACTCACGGTACAATGTCCATCTTGACAGTTATGCCTGCTGTCATCGAACTACTGTTCCTCCTATCTCTGCAAATATAAGTACTGCATAGTACAGTACAGTACTGGCAATACAATTAACATGCCAAAGCAGATATACAGGCAACATGTTCCTCATTTCATGTTATAAGTTAATTTTACGTTGTCTCCCACTATAAAGTCTGAACAAATCTTTCAATAACTTCTGGCATCAACTACACCGTAAATTTAACTAGTTACCCTGAATACTTGTATAGTTTTCCCCATTTTTCAATGTACGGTGAACTTGACCCGGTTTAAATGGTTGAAGAAATGGGATACCTCCTGTTGTTAATCATCATTACAGTAACCTTAATATATTTTCAAGTACTGAACTTACGGTACGTCGAGCTTAATCCTCTTGGGAGAGTCTGTGTGTCCGTTGTCACTCATTATTTTAATCAGGAACACGCTACCCGTACACCTCCGAACACGCTTGTTTATCCCAAGCGGCTGTCTGCTGCGTTCTTGCAAGCTATCGCTGCAAGAAACCGGCTGAAGCACTCATTTTTCTACAAGAACGATATGCAAATTATATTCATCCTAAACAGTATGTCTAAGATTTTTCAGGGTAAAATATATTGTCATGATCCTCACCTTTTTCTCTCTCTCTCTCTCTCTCTTAAGAAGGGGGAAACAAAGCAAGGAAAAAAAAAATGAGAGGGAAAGGCATTCCTAAAGCAGCAGGCATGGTCAGGTTCCAACTCACAGACCTAAGCGTCTCCTTATATTTTGAAGCTATTTTTCTATTATGAAGTTAGCTGCGTCGCTGATACATGCATTCACTAATGCATACAGAAAACTAGTCCGTCTCCGGCTACAACTCATAGGTCTCATTCCTTTTTCCCATTGAACCCATTTTCCCATGTGGGGCCATTTCCCTTAGACCTATTTTCAACACAGGGTGATTTTCCTCTATGAACCCACTTTCCTCTTGAAGCTATTTTCAACCATAGGCATAATTTTCATACATGAACCTATTTTCCCAAGAATGATTTGTTCCCCATGGACTTATTTTCTCATTTGGCACACCAAATCCTCATATGGACCTGTTTCATGGGGCACAATAAATCCCCACATCGACATACTTCCCCCATGGACCTGTTTCCATCTAGACCAATTCCCCCCAAGAATGTACCCCATAGGCCTGTTTTCCTACAGACCTATTTACCCCATATACCTATTCTTCAATGGACCTATTTTCACCCCATCATAAAACTGTTCCTCAGTGGACCTACATTCTCCCCATCCACCCTCCAACAAACCCACTCGTATACCTACCTGCTAACTCAGTGCTGTAAGCCAATCTCTTGACTTGTCTTCTGGTATGCCACACATATACCCACCCATCCACTTCCCCAACCCATCCAACTGTCCCATCCCACCCAAACACCAGATACCCCACCCATTTTGCCCACTCCATCCACCAAAGCCACCTACCCTCCCTGTCCACCCACTAACAACTACCCCCCCCTTCACCCACCAACACCCTTCCCCATCACCCATCCACCCACCAACCTACCCACCTGGCCACCAAGCCTCACCACCAGACTATAACCTGGAACTTTCTACACACTCACACAAACACACACACATGCATGCATACACACACACACAGAGAAGTACAGCTGCTTTTACAGTACAAAGACTGTCAAATATCCTGATAATCCAAATGCACCATCTGAGTATGATTCCAGCATCTGATTGATTTCTTAAATATTACCTTGTAATTTCCATTAGTATGTAGACACACTTCACTATAAAAAACTGCAGATCAGAATATCACTTGACAAAGTAAAAAAGAACATTCACCATTTAAGAGAACTGTTTCTTGCAGTGCTTCATTGTCAGACCCAAGGATATTACTTTTCTGTCATTCAGTGGACTATCACAATTGTTGCCATCATCCCAAAAGAGAAAAAAATACACATTAATCCTTTAGTTTTTAGATCTTAATCCAATCTAGTTAAGAATTTGGTCTCAGATGATGATGAAAATGGTATATAAATCTGGAAAGACAGAAGCACTGTACAGTAGCTTCTTCATGAACTAACACAATAGGAAACTGCTTTCCCACTAACAAAAACTGAACCACCATCAACATGGATGGTGGTTCTATACATGAGTTTCTGTTATTACAGTAATGTTATGTTCCAGAAACAAAAGGTGAAGAATTCTAGAATCATTACCAGTACTGGTGTTTGTACCCACACTGGGTTGGCTCCATTCCCTGCTGAGCTGCTCAGGGCAATTGGTGCCTTCACCTTTATCATACCCTGGTTACTGCCTTTTCATCTCCTGCCAGCAGCTACTGCATCAATTCAGTTTCAATTCTAGATGACAGTACAGATTACAGTACTTCCCTGCAAACCAATATAGTTTCCTTGAGCTGATTCAGAACAAATAAGAAGACAAAATGGTGAACAATAAGGACCATCATTATCCTAACTCCCACTGAAGAGATGCCATGCAGGAGGATCTCGGGACAAGTAACAAAAGCAAGAAAACATGAGAATGACCAAACATCATAACCAGCAAAGTGGGCTATATAACCATTCACACACCTTTCAAACCTTTGAAATCCTGACTCCACCTTGTACTATACTACACACAATCAGCATATTTGTTCACAAAGTTATCTGCTCATATAACAGTACAAAAATCATCTGCATATATCTATCTATCTGTCATATAAATATGTATCATTTTCGTTTTTGAAGGCTCCAACATGCTTGCATGCGTCGGCCTTGGTCACCTAATGACGGCTCTTCACGCTGCTCGATCCCTGGCAGCCTCCCTGCTCAGTCCCTTAACCCTTAAGTCACACTTAATGACCTCGTCCCATGTCTTTCTCGGTCTACCCCTCCCCCAATATTAACACCTCTCACCCTCTGTACCCAATTATCATCCCCCATCCTCTCCACATGTCCAAACCACCTCAGCCTACATCTCCTCATCACAACACCAATACACTCCAGTCCCATCCTACCTCTCAACTCTTCCATCGTAAACCCAGCCCCCCCAGGCCTTGCACGCAGGGACGCACTGCACATCCACCTAATCATTGTCATTTCTGTACGTTTAAACCTGCGAATATCCTCTTCCTTTACTGCCCAGGTCTCACTACCAAACAGCATCACACTCCTAACACATGCTGCATACAAAGACCCCTTAGCACGTAAGGAGAGTCCTCTCAATGTCAGGAGAGGCAACAGCTCCCTGAACTTCTTCCAACCACTTCTCACCCTAGCAACCGAGCTAACTCCAGCCCCACCTCCGGCACATAACATGTCTCCCAAATAACGAAACTCCTCCACACACTCAAGAGACTCACCTGCAAGTTCAACCCTCTCACGCCTAACAATCTCCACCTGCTCTCCCCGACACGCCGCACACATGAAATCAGCATCATCTCGCAGTCTACCTCTAATACCACTACATCTCTTGTGCACCCACTTATCACAAACACTACACAAGATGGAATT
>JAGKTI010006410.1:26460-40868 GCA_018397915.1 Birgus latro
TGTCATAATACTTTCCCCCCTCCCCCCCCTCTCCAGTTGCGAGTGTATGAGATGGTATGGCCACTAAGACTAAAGTTAAAGGAAACTGAGGCCTACAAATTATCATTAGAGAGTGCCCTTGCAGCCAAAGACTCAGATCTCAAGACTCGCAGTGAGCTTTGTAACCAACTTCAGAAGACTGTGGAGGACCTACAGAGGAAATGTGATCAGTATGGTAGCCAGTTAGTGACCCTGAAAGATGAGCAGAGATCTGATGACTTCAAGGTCCGCAATTATGCTCGTGTGAAAGCTGAGAGAAATCAGTATGAAGAGGAAAAAAATGTCTTGAGCCAAAAAAATAATGAGCTTGACTTACTTGTAGCAACATTGAAGGAGCAGCGCAGAGTTTTGGAAGAGCGATGCAGCAGTCTCAAGGATAAAACAAGGAAACAAGAACATGATTTGACTCAGTACAAAGAGGACTCTGTAGACCTGAGGGCTAAATTCAGTAGGGTTACTGAGGTGCTGGGTTCAACAGAAAAGCAGTTAAGTTTAGAAAAAGAGAGAAATGAAGAGCTTCACAGTAAGTACATAGTGGCTCGTCGTGATGTGACATCATTAAATGAAACCTCTTCAGATCTTCTACATGAAATCAAAGTTCTGAAAGAAAAGCTTCAAACATGCAATTTACAGTGTTCAGGTTTACAGGAGAGAGTAAATATTCTTACTCAACAAAACAAAGACCTAAACACCAATGTAGAGAAATATAAGATGAAGCACACCTCGGAAACACAGGGTCTCGATACCGAAATTAGAGAGTTGAAAGCTAGCTTGTCTTCCATGTCTAAAAATCGAGATACACTGCTTCAAGAGAATTCAAGGCTGCATCAAGAACTCCAGTCACTTGATTCAGCATATCGTGAAGACAAGGCCAGCAAGGAGAAAGAAACTTTGGAATTGCATATAGAACTCCAGAAAGTTAAGAGTGTATTAAATGGCTTGGATGAGCTTGAAGAAGAATATGATAAGAACATAAGAACAGCAGCAGGGTTACCGGAGGATGAAGCAAATAAGATGCTGGATGATATGCTCCCTAGGATTAAAGTTCGAGGAGACAAGACCTTAGCTCGCAGTATTGAACTTACAAGACGAATACTGGTTCTAGAGAGACATAACACTGAAGCTTACACCACAATCCAACAGTTGACAGAAGCCCTGGAGCATTTAAAAAATACTGTGTCCTCATACAAAACTGCCCTAGGCTTAGCAGGTCAGCCATCAGCAAACCTCCTACAAAGAATTGCTTCCCAGGAGGAACAGCTAACAGCATTGCAGGGAGCACTGCATCACAGCACGGTATCGAGGAGCACTCTAGATGAGGAGAACAAAGGGTTAACAAGAGAGATAATCAGAATGAAGCAAAAACAGAATAATATGTCCAGTCATGCAAGTGAATTAACTGCTGTCAAGCAGCAGCTTCAGGCTATACTTGACGCCATACCACAGCTATCGTTGACTCAACTATCAGTACAGAGTGGAGAAGGTGCCACATTGTACAATCTTCACACAGACAATACCAGAGACCATGGTATTTATCAACCCACAGCCAAGCCTATCATCATTACTAAGAATGTGCAGAAAAGGAGGAACTAACATATATTTAATTATATGAGTTTATGTGTTCTCATTTTCTATATATAATTTTAGCTTGTAGTATATTTTTATATAGAGTTATTTATATTTTTAGCAGTCTTATATATCAAGATTCTTGTAAATATTACTCACAAGATTGTCATTTGAATACTGGAATAACAAATACTTGTGCCAGGTTTCTCATTTATACAATTAAAGAGTGCACATTATCAGTTGTAGTTAATGGATACTTTTGAACCAACCCTGCTTATTTACTGTATCACTTGTTTTTACAGCATTTAAATTTATTTCCACCCTCTACATTTCTTCACTTTGCTGATGATGACTTTATTACAAGTGATGGTGTGTGTGGTGAAATGCTGAAGCATGGGGGAGAGATAGTAATAGAATGGATGTGGAAGGTGTGCAGATTGGCTTGGGAGGAGGGTAGAGTCCCGGAGGATTGGAAGTCAGGTATAATTATTCCTCTGTACAAAGGAAAAGGGGAAAAAGCAGTGTGTGGTAATCATAGGGGCATTTGCCTTCTCAGTGTAATAGGAAAAATATATGATAGGATACTTATTGACAGAGTTAGGGAAATTACTGAGGAATTAGTTGGAGAAGAACAAGGAGGTTTCAGGAAGGGAAGAGGTTGTGTAGACCAGATATTCATTCTTAGATCCGTAGTGGAAAAGTTTCTAGAGAAGGGCAAGAAGTTGTATGCAGCCTTCATGGATCTGGAGAAAGCATATGACAGGGTGGACAGACAAGGTTTGTGGAAGGTATTAAGAATATATGGAGTGGATGGGAAGTTGTTGAAGGCAGTGAAGAGTATGTATGAGGGTGCTAAGGCTGCAGTGCGTGTGGATGGCAAACTGAGTCAATCTTTCCATTTGAAGGTTGGATTGAAACAAGGATGTGTCATGTCTCCATGGTTGTTCAATCTGTATATGGATGGGGTTATAAAAGAGATACAAGGTCGGGCAGTGGATGTTGGAGCGGCCCTAGTGAGAGAGGGCAGTGTTTGGAAACTACCTGTACTGTTGTTTGCAGATGATACTGTGTTGTTGAGTGAAGACGAAGGGGAGCTGCAAGGCTTGGTAGATGAGTTTGGGAGAGTGTGTAAGAAATGGAATCTAAAGGTGAATGTGGGGAAGAGTAAAGTGATGGTCTTCGAGAGAAGTGAAGCCAGTGAGTGTACAGTGAGATTGGATGGGAAGGAAATGGAGAATGTGAGTGAATTTAAGTACTTGGGCAGTGTGATGAGTAAGGATGGTAGTCTGGAGGGTGAAGTGCTCGAAAGGGTGCAGCAGGGAAGGAAGGTTGCTGGTTCGTTGAAAGCAGTGATAAGAAACAGGGAGGTGAGCATGGAAGTGAAAAAGTTGTTACATGACAGTATTGTGATACCAACTCTGACATATGGAAGTGAAGCTTGGACCCTGTTGGAAGGACAGAAGTCAAGAGTGAGAGCAGTGGAAATGAGTTATTTGAGAGGAGCATGTGAGGTCACATGGAGAGACAGACTAACAAATGAGGAAGTGAAGGAGCGTTGTGGTGTGGTTGAGGATGTGATGGGAAACGTTAGGAGAAACATGTTAAGGTGGTTTGGGCATGTGGAGAGGATGGAGAGTGAAAGATTGACGAGGAGAGTGTATGTGAGTGAGGTGGAGGGGGCGAGAGGGAGGGGGAGGCCGAGGATGAGATAGAGGGATGGAGTGGAGAGGTATATGAGAGAGGGGGGTGTGAGTTGGGAGCGTGGTAGTGAAATGGCAGGGGACAGAGTGACATGGAGGCGATTTGTTTGTGGCCACCCCGTTCGGGATTGAGGCGTCTGGCAATAGATAGAGATAGATAGATAGAGTTAGTGATAGGACAGAGCCCTGAGGAATACTACTGTTGATAGTTCTAGGAGAAAAACAATGGCTACCTACAACAGCAACTACAGAACGACCAGAAAGGAAGCTAGAGATGAAGGCACAAATAGAAGGATAGAAGCTGTAAGAGAGCAGTTTGGAAATCAAAGATTTATGCAAGACTCGATCGAAAGCCTTTGAAATGTCAAGTGCAATGGCAAAGCTTTCGCCAACATCCCAGAAGGAGGATGACCAGGAGTCTGAAAGGTAGGTGAGAAGATCGTCAGTGGAGCATCCCTGATGGAACCCATACTGACAATCAGAATGATTGTTGTGATAGGGAAGATGCTTTAAAATTTTTCTATTAAGAATTGACCCAAAAACTTTTGAGAAACAGGATGTTAAAGCAATTGGACGATAGTTAGAGGGCTGGGAATGGTCACCCTTCTTTGGGACTGGCTGAATAAGAGCAAACTTCCAGCAAGAAGGAGAGGTACAAGTTGATAGACAAATGCAAAAGAGTTTACCTAGGCAGGGTGTAAGAACAGAAGCACAGTTCTTGAGGACAACAGGAGGGACTCCATCAGGCCCATATGCCTTGTTAGTATTGAGGCCAGTGATAGCAGAAAATACATCAGCTGAAGAAATTTTACTGCCAGCCATGAGGAAGTCAGAGGAGGGAAGTGATGGAGGAACAGCACCAGAATTGTCTACTGCATTTTCTTTTTTAAAATAAATTGTGAAGAGTGGAATATCTTAAATCTAATATATGTAGATGATGCTGGCCTTCTTGTTAATACTGAAAGAGAGTTCAGCAAACTGGTTGATAATTCTGTCGATATCTGTGACTGCAGTGTTATGAATGTAAACGTATTGAACCTAAGAGTGAAGTGATGGTTGTTGAGGGAGATGGTTACTTTCAGCATTATGTGCCAGTGAATGGAGAGACATCTGAATTACTGAGGAAGTGTAAGTACCTGGGTGCAGTGATAGAGACGAGAGACACCTGTGTAAAGTTCCTATAGTTGTACACGTTAGGAAAGTGTCTGGTGTTATGAAGGCTCTGATAAGATACAGAGGTCTGTGTGGGGCAGATACAAGAGGATTGCATGAAGTTTTAGTGCCTACAATAAGACATGGGTGTGAGAATTTTAGTCCCTACATTAAGACATGGGTGTGAAACTTTGATGTGGCACGAAAATGTGATGCAATTAAATATACCAGTAGAGGTGTGGTTACTGAGGAATGCATGTGGAATCTGAAGAATGGATAAAATGCACAATAGTGTGACTCATGGAAGATGTGAAGTATGGAAGTCTGTGGAAAACGTAGATGATGGGAGTGCTTAGACAGTATGACCATATAAAGAGAATGGGAGAAGATAAAGGGTGAAAAGGGTATATGCTTGTGAATTTGAAGGTGCGAGGTGTGGAAGGTAAAGATGGTGGATAAATATGGCAAATGTGTGTGACAAAATAGGGTATGAAGGCTGATTAGACTAGAGAATTGACAACAGATCATGCTCGTTGGATGAACTTAAGGAGTGCAGCCGTGGCTCAGTGGGTTAGAGCGCTCCGCTCTGGCCGTAGGGTCGGAGGATCAAATCCACCCAAGGGTCATTGGTAGACATCAGGAAGGGCATCCGGTCATAAAATGCTACACGCTCCAATCCAAAAAGGCCGACGCATGCAAGCATGTTGCAGCCTTCAAAAACTAAACGAAACGATAACAATGGCTGGAATCCCCCCTTTTAACTTGATGGTTATTGAACTGACTATTATCTTATATGAATTATGAAATGAGTGTATGGAAAGTTATGTCTGTGAGGTGGAGTTAGGATTCCGGAGGCTTGGATGGTGAATGAGTGTGTGGACCATTTCTTTCATTATACAGTAAAAGTCCATTAATCTGAACGCTGATAATCCAAATATCCCAATAATCCGAATTTTTGAAGAAGGCTGACAAAAACTCCAAAAGTAAAAAAAAAAAAAAATCAAAACTAAAAAATTCAAACTGGGCGCCAAATGCGCCCAAGTGCCGAGCGGTGTGGTCATGGATCAGGTAATGCATGGATTGGCAACTTCTCGTAAACAACCGACCACTTTTGAATCTGTATCGTAGGTTTAAGGAATTTTCCACAGTAATACATATTAAGTTTTTGTGCTTTTACAATACGTGCATATTATTATTAACCCTGGACTTACTCTAACTGGATTTACCTGCCTACAACTGCTGTTTTCAACACTATGCATTACTGGTGAGTTAAACAACCCATAACATCTCTTAACCTGCTAACTGCTGCATTAGGTTTCGTGGTCGATCCCCCCATGCACAAAAAAACAGATTTTTTTTTTCTCACAAAAATAATTTTGCTCTTATAAATGAAAGAGTGCATGAAAAAGAATAGGAAAACCGAATATGAGTTCAATATTTACCTTAGTTTGGTCGTGGTACGCTATTTATGGACATTTGGGTGAAAAATGTAGCGTGCCTTTTTTGGGGAAAAAAAAAAAAAAAAAAGCTTGATCATATGATGCATGTAGTAACGCAAGCTGTTCTTCATATGATGTACGCAGCAGCTATCGGGTTAATTTACCAATTTGAGTTCATGTCTTCAGTAATACTGTACATTATTAAGTAAAAAATTTGTGTAATACGTTATGTTAATGTGTGCCATACTGTATTATGAATGAATGAAAAGTGATCCATTTGGTAAAATTTCAGTTTAAACATGAAATTAAGCATCTTAGGGGTCCCACCCAAAAATCCAAAAAATCTGATAATCTGAATGATTCTCGGCCCACTGCCATCCGGATTAATGGACTTTTACTGTATGTCTTAATTTTTCCCCTTTTCTTGCTTCCAGAACCTATCTTACCCAGTCTTTGCATGGGGAAAAGAGGTCAGGATGATGGTAATGATTTTTTTTTGGGGGGGGGGGGAGGAGGCAGCCTGTAGGAATTTACGAGGTGTCTTTTCGTAGACACAGAGCAGTTTCTAACAACTTTCACATTAGGACTTACTGCAGTGTACTGCTGCAGTGTCAGCTCTTGGGGTGGGGTGTGACGAAGCTTACTGAACTGGTCCTCACTCAGGTGCAGATTGGCAAGGGACTGACGCAGCTCATCCTGTCTTGTCATTAGTCTGCAACAGTGGTTGAAGCAACTGAGTCAATTTCACTATGTTGTAGTGTATGCGCTTCTGAGAGATTTCAGTTAAGCTTACCTCATCAGAGTGGAATTTTTAACAAATCTAAATCTCCTTGAAGCTTCTCATAGGACCAGTGTCATGAAATTTTTGTATATTAGTCTATCAATTATCTTTAATCCCCATCCTCAAGGCTGAGGCCAGAAACAAAGGAACAATAGCTACTATGAACAAAATTCATGCACTTGCTGATCCATATACCACAGCTTTGGCAACCAAGGAAGGCTCAAACCTGTCTTGAAAAACTGTTCTTGATGCTAAAATCAAACACATGGCCAACATTGGCTAAGTGAAGAGAGGCTAAGAAGAAATAATTCAACATAAGTTTTGGATCATGGCTTTCATAGCACTGCCTACCTATCTGCCTTAAGCCATTCTACTCTTCACGTCCTTTGCATAAGTACCTTTTTTTTTTTTTTTTAACCCGCCCCGCCTCGACCGCTTTTTTACCTGACCCACCTCCAGAACTCAACCGATTTTCAACTTGTCTTTTTTTGGCTCAAACATCCGCTTTTGGTGAGAAACATTGAAAATTCAGTGAGAAAGCGCTCACCTGAAGTGAAAAATATACTAAACAGCTGAGAGATCCCTCATCTGGCTACCGTTTTTTATTACGTTGCGCTCCATAAAAGCTGCTCCCTATGCGAAAGAAACTTAACCAACACCACACAGCCTCATAGATATTTATTTATTTGGTACGAATTTATATGTAGTACAAGAGTATATTGCTTTTCACACAATAATATAAGCGATATAAGCGTTGTTCCCTCACCAAAAACAACAAATTGCACCTACCTTGATGATGTTACCTCCTCATTACCTCTGTTCATTACTAATTCTGGTGCCACGTAATCTTTGTCCTCCACATCAAGAATCACTTTCGCCTTGAATTTCGTCGTCAGAGCGACCGTGGTGCTACGTGTCTTTACTGGCCAGGTCACTGCTAACAGGTGAGTTGCGAGAAAATGGCGCACCCCCCAAGGGGGTGGGGGTTGAACAGGGTCAGGCAGTGTTGCCACCTGGCTGGGGGTAGAGGAAGGTCTCCCACATATTCCTACCAAAAATCACCCGCAAATCTTGAAAAATGTGGAAACGACAGACATTGCAATTGATTAACGTACGATGCACGTCAGTGGGTCTCAGCATGAAAAAAAGTTGTGAAGTGCATTGTACGTCGGGGGGACGGGGAGGGTTAATTACAGCACCGAAATAACTAAATTCTTCCACACCTCTCTCTCTTTCTCCCCCCCCCCCACTTGCAATCATCCTGACAGTCTATCTTCTCTATCAACAACCATCACCTTACTTTTATCAATACAGTATATACTTTCAGACATCTAATCCTTTGAACCAATCTGCAAAGATCCTTTTCAGTGTTATTAAGCAGCATATCATTATTTGCACAAGTCAAATTAAAAGCACCCCATTCTACAATATTCATTACCAAACCCACCCTCCTTTCCATTATTTTACTTTAAAATTTTTCACATTCCACAAAATATACCACCTCTTTTGATTCTGCTGAAAGACTGCACATTTCTGGATGAGTTGGGCCAATTCTCGGGCAGCTCTCTCTTGCACAGTGCTAAGTTCCTCCTTGGTCCGGGACAGTTCCACTTCCAGTCTGTGGGAAACTGAATGTGATACAAATTCTGAAACCAACGCAATACAAATAAATGCTGATGCTTCACAGGAACTACTGTACTGGACTGAAATGAAACCTTATAGCAAATTCTCTCTCAAGAATGGCAATGATAAGGAGGGTGTAAAGTGGCAAACCAACATTTTCATTAATCTAACCCAATTATCCATGTTGGCATGCAGAAGGGATATCCAGAGCAAGGTTATAAAATCTCTTTGGGGACATGAGTCCAAGAAGTAAAGAAGCTCCAGGTACAATCTGCCCTCCCTCACTTGTATGTCACAGGAGATATGAGGATATTCTCAACACAAGTGTGAGGAATTGGGGTTTGCACATCCCAGCGGTACTGCAGTGGCAATTCAGTGGACTAATTAATCTAAGTGATCCAGTTTCACATGCATATAATGGCTTCTGTTGTTGATTAGCCCCAATATGTCTGAATGATTAGATCTTTTGACCACAGGTAAAAAACCTGCAACTGTGGAGCTGTCCTATAGGTAGAGTACAGTTCATACACTGTGTGAGGATCCAGCACCTCCCTGTGGCAGACAGTGCCTCACCAGGTTCAGACCAAGCTTCCTCTCCATGGTCAGTTGCTGGGAAATTTGAGAGAGTTTGGCTCCCAGATGGACACAGTAGATGCACCACTCAGGGTGCACGATACCACAATATGTAGACTCGTTGTCAGTGCCTGAATATTAAACTGATACAGTATATATAATATAGCCTAATTAAGGGTATGAAGTGATGCTGCAGAGTGAGAAAACAGTTTAATATGGTGACTGAATGTGCATGAAGGCATGGATGTTACGGACAAAGCAAATTTTCAAAAGCCAAATTAAATAGGACTGATATATGTAGAGATGTACTGCATATGATGTGAGTCAGTCCTAATTTTTTCTTCACTGTTAGTAATGACATAACAGTAATTTTTCATAATATTGTACTCTTAGAGACTTCCTTGTTGTTTTATACCTGGGTCTTTCACTCAAATCTTCCAAACACTCATACTCTGATGTTTCCACACTTCACCTCTCCATTCACTTCTCATAGCATTCATCTCAGCAATTATTTCAACAAATGTGGGATGAAGCTATGGCACAACTAATTTCTGACTTTGGGGTGAAAGTAATCTACTGTAGTTGTTTTTAATGTGCAGTAACCCCTCCAATATCCGACGTAATAGAGCCCAAGTAATGTCCAGGACTTGGTCTTGTACGGGACTTGGGAAAAATACCCCTGGACAGGTACTTATAGACCCCAACCCAATCTAACTTTGAAAGTAACCTAACTAACTCCCTCCCAGACATGCAGAGCACCTATTTAAGACCCTATTTACACAAATAAAGGACAGAGACCATAAAATAAATGAAAAGGAACCAGAGAATGAGAAATTAGAAGTGATTAAGGAAACTATTTAGCAGTGTACAGGGTTAGGGGAGGCGGTAGCTCGATCGGTAGAGAGTTGGCTTGCAGTCCCGTGGGACCCAGGTTCGAATCCTCACTGGTGCAGGGAACAGTTTAAGGATTTGAATTTCATTAAATCAGGCTTTACTGATCTACCAGAAGACCCGCCAACATGTCGTAAAAATAACCCCGCTAATACCAATACACCAGTCCTGAATGAGACGGCCCTAGCATGTATTCAATATGGATGGTGGGTGTTAAGCGCCGAAGTGGTGACATGTAGAGGTGTATGGTATGTAGGAGGACGACTGGGCCTTGATAGCAGGCTGTAAAGCCTATGCCCAGAGTCGGACACATAAAAAAAAAAAAAAAAACTTACGACACATCCGTGGCTGTCGCGAAGATTAACCCACCTCCTCTATGGCTCTGACAGTGGTGAAGGTGCACTTGAAGCACATACAGTAATCCAGAGTGTTGTGCTGCACTCAGTCCCTTGCACTGTGAATTATAATTTTTTAACACTGCACATTCTGCTCAGTAGGAAGGAGGGGCACTCTAGAGGACATTGCTGGACCTACACGGCAAAACACAGCTGTTCGTCACATCGCAGCAAATTTAAAGAGAAGGGATGAACACATCGACTTTTTTTTTTTTTCATTTTGACATTTTTTGGGCAATTTCTGGTATCCCAGATAGTTTCGGACTTTTGTCCAGATAGCCTTTAGTCCGGATATCTTAAGGAATATCCGAGACTTGGACTAATGGACCCAAGCCCAAAACATCCGGGACTTTGGGTGACCAGGTCTTGGTCGACCGGGTCTTATAGAGGTTACTGTATCAGAAACTCAGTTCTTACATATTTCAACCCATCAAAATCTTCCAGAGGAGTATCCTCTAATATATAACAATACCCAACTCAATCCTGCATCATCTCTAACATACAGTACTCGGGGTTTCATTTTCTAGCAATTTATCTTGGAAAGATCATATTACCTCTCTTGTAAAATCTGCTTCCAGGAGATTAGGTGCACTAAGCTAACTCCATATTTTCTATACTCCTGCACAGTTGCTGACTTTATACAGTGGTTTTATTTACCCCTGTGTCGAGTACAACTATCATGTGTAGGGAGGCTCCCCACATACAGCACGTTTCAATAAGGTGGAGTCAAAGGCTTTTCGTCTCATTAACTCTCCTCCTCCTACTGGCTCCTTTCAGTCTGTCTCTTTGCCACACTGTTCTTGCTTCAACTCTTTTCTGTCACTATTTCAAAGGTCATTGCTCGTCTGAACTGTCTGTTTGCATCCCTCCTCCATTATAGCAGGTGTGTAGCACCTGTCTGGCAGTAAACTCTCACCCCTTTTCTATCCAACTTTCAAGTGCTGAAGTTAACCGATATTCCCAGTTCTTCATTTTTTGCAAAAGGTCAACTCTGCAACTGTCTTCTGTCTGTACATCCTTCTGCCTATGACCTCCCTGCTTGTCGTAAAAGGCGACTAAAAGGGTTGGTGGTGGGTTAGTGCCCCACCCCGTAAAACAACTAACTAAAAATATGAACAAGAAGCCTCAGACCAGGACTGACCAAAAGTTGACGAAAAAGGACCGGACAAAGGACTTGGTAAGGATTGCGACTTGGAATGTAAGGGGTATGAATGATGAGGTGAAAGAGAGAGAGATCGTACAGGTGCTTGAGCGAGCGAAAGAAGATGTATGTTGAATAACTGAAATTAAATGGAGAGGTGAGAGTGTGTGAGAATGGCAGTATGGATGGGGTATATGCGCGAGAGTAGGTGAGAATGAGAGGGCGAAAGAAGGAGTGTGTATTGCTGAGAGCAACAGATGGAAGGAAAATGTAAGAGAGTATGGATCAGTTGGGTCAAGGATTGTGTGGGTAAGAGTGAAAGTTGGACTACAAATGTGGGTGATTGTGTGCGTGTATGCGCCAACGCAAAATCGTGTAAGTAGAGTGAGAGAAGAGTTCTGGACAAATGTGGAAGCTTGCTTGGAAAAGTTTGAAAGGAATGAGAGAGTGCTTCTGATTGGAGATATGAATGGAAAAGCAGGGAATGAGAAGGTGGATGGAGTGGTTGGTGAGTGGGATGTGCCTGCAGAAATAGATGAGAATGGTAGTGCTTTAGTGGACATTTGTGCCAGGAGGGGGCTGGTGTTAGCTAATACTCTCTTCAGGCACAAAATGATCCACAGGTATACATGGCGAGTGCTGAGAAAGGTGCATGGTGAACTGAATGAACGGGAGGCAATGATTGACTATGTGTGTGTGGATGAAAGGATGAGAAGATATGTAATGGATGCAAGAATATATAGAAGCTAGGGGAGTGGACTTTCTGACCACCACCAGAATCAGAATCCAAACAAGATGGAGGAAGAGAAGAAGGGAAGGACAGGAGGAAGTAGTTCTTACAAGGAGGGTAGAAAAGTTACAAGAGGATGGAATAAAAGGGAAGTAGAGGAACGATTGGGTAAATATAGACTGGAGCAGATGGGGGACGTGGAAGGTGTGTGCAAGATATTCACAGAAGAAATCTGTGCAGCACGTGAGATGGCGTGTGGGGTGAAGAGAAGACGAAAGGCGGTTCAGGGAACAGCATGGTGGACGGAAGAGGTGAGAGAGGCTGTGGCACAAAAGAAGAAAGCATATAATGAGTGAATGAGGAACAGGGGCGTCGAAGAAGCTGAAAGGCAGACGAGAGAGTTATATGTAGGAAGGAGAGAGAGGTGAAAAGATTAGTAAGAGGGTGTAAGAAGAGAGTGGATGAGGAATTTGGAAGGAATTTGAGTGCAAAGTGGAGGAAATGTAAGAAAATGTTCTGGAAAGAGGTAAAGAGGGTGCCAACAAAGTTAGTGGGGGTGTGAAAGATAAAAATGGTAGATTACAAGTGGAAAAGGGAGAAAAAGTGAACAGATGAAGAGAACACTTTAACGAATTGTTGAACATAGAGAATGAAAGTAATGCAAGTATAAGTGGCTGAGGAATGGCAGGGAGAAGGAGGGTTGTGAGAAGAGAGGAAATCAGTAGGATGGAAGTGATGGAAGCAATGAAGAAAGTTAAAATGGGGAAAGCCCCAGGAATTGATGTAGTGTGTGGTGAAATGCTGAAGCATGGGGGACAGATAGTAATAGAATGGATGTGGAAGATGTGCAGATTGGCCTGGGAGGAAGGTAGAGTCCCGGAGGATTGGAAGTCAGGTATAATTATTCCTCTGTACAAAGGAAAAGGGGAAAAAGAAGTGTGTGGTAATCATAGGGGCATCTGCCTTCTTAGTGTAATAGGAAAAGTATATGGTAGGATACTTAATGACAGAGTTAGGGAAATAACAGAGGAATTAGTTGGAGAAGAACAGGGAGGTTTTAGGAAGGGAAGAAGTTGTGTAGACCAGATATTCATTCTTTGATCTTTAGTGGAAAAGTTTCTAGAGAAGGGAAAGAAGTTGTATGCAGCCTTCATGGATTTGGAGAAAGCATATGACAGGGTGGATAGACAAGGATTGTGGAAAGTATTAAGAATATATGGAGTGGATGGGAAGTTGCTGAAGGCAGTGAAAAGTATGTATGAGGGTGCTAAGGCTGCAGTGTGTGTGGATGGCAAACTGAGTGGATCTTTCCATTTGAAGGTTGGATTGAAACAAGGATGTGTCATGTCTCCATAATTGTTCAGTCTGTACATGGATGGGGTTATAAAAGAGATACAAGGTCAGGCAGTGGATGTTGGAGCGGCCCTAGTGAGAGAGGGCAGTGTTTGGAAACTCTCTGTACTGTTGTTTGCAGATGATACTGTGTTGTTAAGTGAAAATGAAGGGGAGCTGCAAGGTTTGGTAGATGAGCTTGGGAGAGTATGTAAGAAACGGAATCTAAAGGTGAATGTAGGGAAGAGTAAAGTGATGGTCTTCGAGAGAAGTGAAGCCAGTGAATGCACAGTGAGATTGGATGGGGAGGATATGGAGAATGTGAGTGCATTTAATTTTAACTAATTCTCCCTGAGGATTTACTTTCTATCTAGATGAGATTATCACCAGACAATTACAGCATAGAAGAACTATGAAGGGTTTAAATAGTGAACGAGTTAATCAAGGTTAAATGAAACCTCTCCAGTTTGAAAAAATCTCTTCTGAGTGGAATATAATCATATGGAGAGAGCAAGAATTGCTGTACATCAGAAATGTGTCTTTTGTTAAACAGGTTTAACAGCATGTGTACTGTACTGTATATTAAATATACGAAACTGACCTGTTGATCTGTATTTTTTTTGAACTAATCTGGTCATCCTTTTCTGCTACAATGTTGAAGATGGCACTCTCATGTTCTTTAGATAGAGCTGCCAGCTGGGCATCCTTTGTTTGAAGCTCCAGTCTCTGCTTCTCTACAGTTTTCTGCAGTTGTAGTTTTTCCGAAGTTAAATTCTGAAGTTCTCTAGCATGTCTGTATAAAAAAAACAAAAAAAAAAAACAATACTTTGTATTCTAGAAAGAAAGGTCACATCTTACCTGCAAAATGAAAACGATAGATAATTTGTAGCTATCATAAAAACAGTATGGAAAACAAAAATGTAATCAGTATCAGTATATATATATATCTATAGGGAGGCTGCCAGAGATCGAGCAGCATGGAGAGCCGCCATTAGGTGACCAAGGCCGACACATGCAAGCATGTTGGAGCCTTCAAAAATGAGCGA